>JAIUZE010021334.1:0-13478 GCA_022085475.1 Heliosperma pusillum | reverse complement strand
TACAAAATTGATTGCAGATGAGGAGGAGGCTCTTGCCGTAGTTCCCGATGATCATCACCCATTGATTAAAGGATCCATTGAACATCGAAGGGATTATTGGATTAAGAGGCGTGAAGCAGTCCGACTTGTCAACCAAGCGTCGTCATCATCATCGTCCTCTGTCTACCCACGTCGGCCTTATACTCGGAGGTTGGATGCCGCAAGAGATATGTTGAGCTGTACCCGTCCTACATTATCTCCACATGCAAGACGTGTACTTGCAGGCATTGAATCTGTTATTGCAAAATACGAGGTTAATGATCCGGAAGTCATCAGTATCATCAATATTGTTCCGGATTGTTGGTGGCAGTGTGAGAAAAGCTTTTTACTCTTAACCGAAATTGTTCCGGATTATTTAACATCTTTATTTATTTGATGTCGGATGAATGTAATGTACTTTAATATAAAATCAATGAGAAAGAATGTTGTTTAAAGTGTTTGAATTGATATGATTAATTCCGTTGATGTTCAATATTTTGATGTTTGATCAATAGCGATAATCTACTAGATATATATAGAAGTATATAAAAAAGGGTTTAGGGTTTAGGGTTTAGGGTTTAGGGTTTAGGGTTTAGGTTTTAGGGTTTAGGGTTATTTTGAAGTAACACACGTATACTAATAATGATACTTAATAATTAAAAGTGATCCGACCCGAAAATGATACTAAATAATCATCACGCGGATAATAAATAAAGATTTCTATCGAATTAAATTAAATAACCCGATACTAGCTAATTAATTTTGGGTCGGACAGTTTCAGGTTTGTGTTGCAAAAACGGCCCGACTCGATATATAACCTCATCCGCTAGCATATTAACATTTAAATGATCGAATTAAATTAAATTAAATGAACAGACACACGAATAAACAGACACGAAAGCCGAAAGGACACGGCCCTCGCTCGCTGCTCCCTCACCCAATTAAACTAACCCGGTAAAGTTACATACCCTACGAATCTAACCTGATCGGAATATGGCCTATTATTATTAACCATTTATTTGTTGATAAAACGTATGTACATACATACACGTACAATAATATATATATTATATATAGGTGGTAAAAAAGCAATAAGGATGATCCTTTTTAATTAATTTGAGCATATATATATATATGCATCGTCAATATATCCGTCCCTTTTAGCGTACTTGAACGAAGTCGATCGACCCCATATATATATATATATATATATATATATATATATATATATATATATATATATATATATATATAGAGTTAAGATCCGGTGCAAACGAACATTCGGTGCAAACCGTGGAAACGAACTACAAAGAGTCTTATTAAACATATTACCCCCTTTACTCTGTAGTCAGCACATTCCTCCCCCACCCATCCTCTGTGATACACAACAACCACGCTCAGTGGCGATGGCCCACCACTTACCTCACCGTCGGCAGCCCCACCACAATACCGGCGACACCACACACTGCGACGACACCACCGATGCACCCAAGATTGATGTTGCCAGAATACATCAGGCGGCCACTCAAGATTCCGGCGGACCACCGACGACAAACCTCAACTCTCCATTGTCACACAATCCATCTTACTGCCTTTTAAATTTCTCTCTCTCTCAAACACATACTTCTCTCAACCACCACCACTATCAGACTCCAACAACCACCACTCGTCGCCGACAATGAATGTCAGGTATAGACTACCGTGACTTTGGACTAACATAATGATCATATTTTTTTATGAAAAAAGATAGAAATCTGGCCCAACATGCGCAATTGAATATCAATATATGAATACATCACCTTTAGATTTGCAGGATGCATTGAAATGACAGATTCATACATTTTGCTTTATAGATATAATGACTGTAGTGTGATTAATAATGTGGCAGACAAATGTCAAAACATCAGCAACACTTGATTGAATTCATTTATTGGGAAAATCGCAAACCATGACCACGTAATCTTGAAACAAATTGGAATTTGATAAGTACTCTGTAACTTCAAAATGATAATATGTATGTTTAACTTCTAATAAAAAAAATGTAACTACGATAGAAAAATGTGTATCTACGTTCTTAAAAAGTATATATAGGATTTTAATTTAAAAAACGTGCCTGCAATAGTATAAAAAGTATGCGAGATTTTATTAATATATGCAGGAAAAAGTGTACCTAGAATGAAAAAAAAAAATGTATCTAGAATGAAAAAAAATGTATCTAGACTTTACCTCAAAAACGTACCTAGGACGAAAAAAATGTACCTAGCATTTAATTCAAAAGCGTACCTAGGATGAAAAAAAATGTATCTAGAATTTATGTAAAAAGTGTACCTAGGATTGAGAAAATGTATCTAAAATTTATTTAAAAGGTGTACCTAGAAAGGAAAAAAATGTATCTAGAATGGTCGAAAAATGCGTACCTATGAGCGTCTAAAGTGTAACTAAGATTTGGTAAAATAAAAAATAAAAAATAAAAAAAGTGTATCTAACCTTTATACCAATGTACATATAGGTCGTTTCCACTTTTTCCACCGAGTGGTCGTTTCCACTGGATCCTAAATCTATATATATATATATATATATATATATATATATATATATATATATATGCATCAATATATCCGTCCCTTTTAGCGTACTTGAACGAAGTCGATCGACCCCATATCATTATTTAATTTGGGAAACATTGACGTGTATATATAATACTTGCATGTGCATTGATGAATCTGTTATTATTGCAAAGTAGCTTGTACGAGGTTAATGATCCGGAAGTCATCATTAATTATTATATATCATCAATATTATCATCAATATTATTGCAAAGTAGTACGAGGTTAATGACACGTGCCCCCGACCCAAAAGCGATCGACCCGAAGTAGCTACTAGCTCTAGATAGTGGAGTGCCCGATCCGTAACTGGCCACCCGATCAGTTTCAGGTTAGCTAGTGATGCATGATTATAATAACCAGGTCCTTAATTAAAAAGAAAATGACCCGATTCGAGAATCACTAGACTCGATATATATATACCACATCCGCTTGACCCGGAAATTATCGACGACCCGCCCAATTATAAACATTCCCGAAACAGACACGAAAGCCGAAAGGACCCTCGCTCGCTCCCCGACCCAAACTAATAATATATAATAACCCGATCGATAAAGTTATTAATTACAAACCCGCCGAATCTAACCCGATCGGAATTGATTCCCAGGCCAAACCCGATCCGAGCTAATAATTAAACGTAACTTACGCCTATAATATAAAAATTTAGAGCAAAGTAAAATAAATTAAATTAAATTTAGAGCAAAGTTAAATAAATTAAACGTAATTAATGAATTTATTTTCGTGCCTCAAATTTTAATACCGCGCGCGCGTATCTGAAAAATTAAAAAAAAAACACATAATCTATAAAAACGGTTCTTTATAATATCACCGTTGTTATTACTTTCAACAACGGGTCATATTAAAGAAACCGTTGTCATAGTGTTATTACTTTCTACAACGTCTGTTCTTTAACCGTTGTCATTACTCTATAACAACGGTGGTTTTTAGTATAACCGTTGTCAATAGTTTCTCTTAATAAAAAATAATTTACAGTCCTATAGAGTAAATTAAACACACAAATAATTTACAATCACGTACATTATCATCATCATCCTCCTCGTTTACAATCATCCTCGTTTACAACACAAATCTTTTTGTTTATTATCATCATCATCCTCCTCGTTCTCTTGATCATCATCCTGCTCGTTCTCTTTATCATCACCCTGTTCTCATTTTCTTTATCAGGTAATTTTTGTGTTTCGTCTTTAGGGTTTTAAGATTGAAGTTCATCTTTTTGTTTTCATTTTCTATTTATCGTTCTCTTTATCATCTAGTTTCACTCCTTTCTAAGTTTTTAGAGTTTTAGAATCTCTGCATGACTCTTTATTTGTTCAGTTACTATTTCATTCATTTTAAGGTCTTAGGGTTTTAGAATCGCTGTATGCATGACTCTGTTCCGTTACTATTTCATTTCTTTTGAAGGTCTTAGTGTCTTAGGATTATCATGGGTGAAAAACGGAAAAGAGTAGAAAACAATGATAAGGGGGATAAGCCTGGTGAGAGGGGTGCTTCGAAGTGCTCTGCAGCCCTTGCAGCTATAGCGGCAAAAACGCCGATGGAAATAAAATGGAGTGTGAAAGGTGTTCCTACTGGTCCAAATGCTGGCCATTTATCCACTTGGATTGGAGTTACAACCAAACAGTTTGTGCCTATTGATTTAGATGATTTCAGGAATATAAATCCTGCATTGCAGAAGTTACTCTTGAACCGTATAAAGGTATGATAATATCTTTAGCTAAACACCATTTTATTTTGCATAAGTTACTATTACATAAGGCAGGAAGCCGTATAAAGGTTCGTGTAAAGGTATGATATTAGACAGCCGCTTATTAGTATATATGATGATGATGCAGGAAGCTTTCGATATTCCAGACTGCCATGATAAGTATCTATTACGTAAGGCAGCGGCAGTCTTAAGGCAGTGGAGGTGTGACCTTGCCAAATTACACTTGTATGTCGACAAGGAGACAGGGCAGATGCATAAGAGCCCACCGACAAAGTACCCCAACATCACTCAGCAACAATGGGATAATTATAAGGCGAAACGAGCTACTGAAAAGTTTCAGGTTAAGTATCCATGTCATATGTTTACATTTTTGTAAAACTCTACTTAAGGTTACATTTTTCTAAAAGTTTCAGGTTACATTTTTCTAAAACTCTACTTGTATCTATAATTTTCTAATTGTCTCATCTACTTGCGATTTTATATGATTTGAAGAGCGTTAGCGCCAGAAATAGTGCTAACATCTCACAGAAGCGGGGGGTATATTATGGTTCTCGAGGCAGTTACAGATTGATAGAAGAAAATCTCGTAAGTAGCATCTATATATTAGATTTTTTTAATCATACTTGGACTTGATATACATGTATACATATATTATTTTTGAGTTAACGTGTAGGTGTCAAAAGGTGTGACCGACTTGAATCGGCACGTAACTTATAAAGAAGGGCACACGCCTAAAGGATCCCGAACATGTAACGAATATGATCAGGAATTCTTGGCCAACATAGTAAGTATTATTTTATTAAGACGGGTTTTTAATAACTTTATTGTTCAATTCTTGTATGTCTAACTATCTATTTATTTTAGTAACAAAAATAAAATTAAGTTTATTTAATATATTATAGGAGAATGTTCTGAAGGAGGTTGCGGAAGGGAAATTCACTCCGAGTGGTCGTGACGACGTTCTTGCTAGAGCGATCGGCCGTCCCGAGCATCCAGGTCGATTGAGGGGCGTCCCATTACATGTCGGAGTCACGAAATATTATGGGACAACTAGCTCGAACAAGAAGAAGAAAAATAAGGGGAAGGCTGACATGGTACCATTTGTTATTGTCATTTAAAATTCACATGTTATTGTTTTAACAAAATGCTGATTCTACATTTTGGGCGTGCAGGTTCAGTTATTGGCCTCCGTGATACTGAAGATGAATTCTGGAGGCAAGCCTTCCGAAGAAGAATTGAAGATGATGGAGGATGTCATTAAAAAGGGTGAGGTAGTGCAACAGATTGGTCAAGAGGCAGACACTACTACCTTGCCAATACATGAGGAGACGGTTGAGAAGATGGGTGAGGTACCTACTGCTGCCGAGGTTTTAATACCTCAAGCCGATAAGGTAAATATGACTTCTTTTTTAATTTTTTTTCTGCATTTGTTCTTTCCAGCAGCCATGCCTTTGATTGGTTTATTTTATTAGGTAAATGAGTCTGAAAAGGGGACGCAACTTGAGGAGACGGGTGAGGTACCTAATGCTGCTGAGGTTTTGATACCTCAAGCCGATAAGTTAAATACGACTTAACCATTTTGAACCTCTGCATTTGTTCTTTTCAGCACCCATGCCTTTGATTGGTTAATTAATTTTATAAGGTAAATAACTCTGAAAAGGGGACGCAACTTGAGGAGCCGGCTGAGAAGACGGGTGACAATAATGAGGTATGTAGAATATAAGAAGTTCGTATGAAGATGATATAAGAAGAGGTTTAGATCATAAGAATACTAGAGAGAACATGCTGAGTTTTCAAAAACCCTTGCTGTTGCTTATCACGCACAAAGTGACAGTCTATTATATTTTGGTATTTAGTAAATAATGTGTATTCTTCAGGCCAAAAACAAGCGGTCAGTTATTCTCGCCGACCCTTCATCCGAGGATTTGGTTCGTGTTGCCCGGGGTTTCATGATATACCCAAAGCCCAATGACTCAGCGGAAACTATCTTGGTTCATGGCGTACCACTCTTGCAAAATCATGCAAAAGTGGAGATAGCGCTAGTCGCGAAGGGCTGTGAAACCCGTAAACTGCCCGTCCCAGTCCGTGACGACCTTCTAGTTCTGGCAGATGCGGTCCACTGTTTTGTCCAATGGCCTAATAGCCACATTTTCCTGGCTCGTGAACAAAAAATTCAACAGAATGTAGCCGGGGTTAGAAAAATACATCTAATTTAACCAGCCTTTTGTCTTTGTTCATCACCTTCATAAATAGTGAAATTTATATGTTATATTTTTGATTTGTAGGTAACAAAAAACATGGATAAGTCTAACTCAATAGACAATAATCTTTCTACTACCTCGTCAAAACAACAACTTGATGAGGTATTTAATCAACTCTCTTTATATTTTAAGTTCTACTATCGCATCATCATTGAAAGAGCAACTTAATTTAGTTAGCCACATGTAGGTTGTGAAAGGTAGCACACCGCATCATTTCCCCAAGCTGAAAGAGGTCAGGAGTCTATCCGTACTAAATATCATGGGAACGTTTACATGGAAAAAGTACGAACGGTGGCGATGCTGGAGCTTTATAAGGAGGCTGAGAGACGCATAGCAAGCGAGCAATTAATAATTATTCCGCTCGAGAATGATATTGTAGGGGTAGAACGCCAAGCAATGCTGGATTGGGAAATGCTAGCCGTTTGGGCTGGCCTTGACGAGATTGATGTCCAACACCTATATGTTTGGATGAAGTAAGTTTCTTAATAAATTAAATCATGCAGTATTCTAATATTCTGACTAAGATATAGTGTTTTTAATATCAGAATTAAAACCGTCATGTAGGTACTTGAACTCGGTTGTGATCCCCGAGACCAATAATCCACTTGCTCAATACGGATTCCTGTGCCCAAATGTTTTATCTATGCATATCGAAATGTTTTCGTATGAAGAACGTATAGATTATATTGCTGCGGAATTGGCGAAAAACAATAAGCTCATTCTTGCCCCTTATAATGAAGTCGGGTAATATATAATTAATATTACGATTCCAAATACAATTGCATTTTTATATGTTTGGTTATGATGCATGTTGTGCTTGTTAATAATGATGTGTCTCTCGATCTAGGAGACATTGGGTGCTAGCAGCGATCAATCCGACCAAGAAGAAAGTATTTTGGTTGGACTCTTTGCATAAACAACCATCCGAGACCTTTAAGAAGATGATTAGAAAGTAATTTTATAATACTGATGATTTGGCACATAATATTAAGTTTCATTTATTATTATTAAGTAAGCTTATGTGACTTTCGGCCTCTTTCCTTTTTTAAAGGGCCTTTGAGAAGAAAAGACCAAACGACGATCAACCGACGGAAGATTCTGATGATGGCCCTACTTTTATTACGATAACAGGGGTACGTACGCGCAAATACAATACCTTAATAATTAAGTGCATTAAACTAATTACGCATATACATCTGTCTTTTTTAATTACGCATTAAACTAATTGGTAATTGCCTTCTCGTCTCTTCGTTTATTATGTAATAATAGGTCCCTAAACAGCCGGATAGCATCCAATGTGGATACTACGTTTGTCGTTTCATGTTAGAGATTATTAGGCGAAGATATATCAGCATTCCAGAAAGAGTTAGTAGTTTAATGTAGCTATTATTTACTTTTTTTTATTAGAGCTGATATCTTTTCTGCTATATATGATCGATGTTGCTATGTATGCCTATACTGTTGTTACCCTACTGATCGATGTCTTTTATTTGTTTTATCCGCAATAGTTACTCAACACGCCACATGTCCCTGAGTACACTAAGCACAATATAGACGAGGTAAGGGACTTGTGGGGCAAATACATCCTTGAACATTATGATAAGAAAGAATAAATGAAACTTAGATTATTTTGGAAGCAGATAGGGAACTTTAATTTGTAGAAGTCATTAGAGCAAGTTGTAAGTATGAATTGCTCTGAAAGAGATCATTTTGGTTGTATATATCATTTTGCTGCTGCTGTACATGAATTGCTCTGTACCCTGTACATGAATTGCTCTGATTTATATATAGATATATCATTTTGCTGCTTCTGAAATTGGTTTATGCGTGCTGCTGCTACTGCTGCTGATTTATGCAGGATTTTCACTGGCAGGGGAACAAATTACAATTTTTTCAAAAACAATAATAAAAATAATAACAACGGTTTTTCAAAATTCATTAAAAGCGTTGTAACATATTTTCCACCAAAACTTATCATACCTTTAACAACGGTGTATTCTAAAATACCTGTTGTTATTAAAACTTTCCACAACGGCTTATTTATTATACTCCGTTGTAATTAACAATATTCACAACGGGTTTGAAAAATTAAAGCGTTGTTATAATCTTTCCGCCACCAAAACTAATCATACCTTTAACAACGGTTTTAGTAAACAGACCGTTGTTACATATTTCCCACCAAAACTATTCACACGTTTTAACAACGGTGTACTCTGATATACCTGTTGTTATTAAAGCTTTCCACAACGGCTTGTTTAAAATACTCCGTTGTAATTAACTATATTCACAACGGGTTTGAAAAACAATAGCGTTGTTATAATATTTCCCACCAAAACTAATCATACCTTTAACAACGGTTTCATTTAAGAGAATCGTTTTTGTATCTTTCCCACCATAATTATTCACACGTTTTAACAACAGTTATCTATTAATAACAACGACTTTGTACCGTTGTTAAAACTATTCACAACGGTATTTTCATTAAATCGGAACCGTTGTTAAAACATTTAACAACGGAGGCTTTAACAACGTCCGCTTTTTAATATTACAACGGTTTTTAACCGTTGTCATTGCCTGTTTTTGTAGTAGTGCTTAAACATAAAGTATTGTAACAAATTGATCATATGAGAAAATATAATGATTTGATCATTATAATCACCTAAGTTATGAATTGGATTCTCACTTATGGAGTTGTGACTGAGTATCACAACTTATTTGAAATAAGAAAGATCAATTGCATAGTCCAAATCGAGTTAATGAACTCGCATTTGGGGATTTACAATCCATATAAGTCATAAGATAAGATCTTTTTAACGCCAATATGCCTCCATACGAGTTATGGAAGGGATGAGAACCCTAAATTTGTACAAGACGTGGATGAAGTTCCAAGTATTTAGCTTAGATAGAACAAGTCAATTGAGAAGTTAGAATACAAATTCTAAACAAATAAGTCAGCCATAGATCGCTCAAAGATATAACGAGCATTTTACCTCATTAAACCTAGAGAACAAAGCTGTTTGTGTCTCATGGTGCTATCCTTCAAGAAAATATGTGTATTTTCAAAAGGATAGAGTGGGAGAAAATTTGCCACAAACTATTTTTTGGATAGAAAGACAAAAGAAAATGTTCATAAGTCGTCCAAGGTTACAGGATAGTAGTAAAAAATTTTACTTTTTGAAAGTAATAAAACTATGATCTATAAATTGGCGGTTATTATTCGAAATCAAATTTGTTGCATAAGAGCCTTAATAATAAAAGATGGATACTATACATATTAAATTACTTGGGGAGGTTTGACCTCCCTAGGGTGAATAAAACTTTATTGTAAAGTATTATGTATAAGTTAAAATATAATTCTCTTTAAGATCCAAGGAAATTGCATTTACACCACGTATATGTATGACAAATGACAAAGAGTTGTTAAAAAGTTACCTTTCCAAATGGACATTTAGAAGTAGACAAGTTGTCGTACAAAATTTAGGAGATCAATGTCTGATCCTAAGAGAACACTCATTGCATGACAAGAGAGAATGGTTTCCTCGAATTGTCGAAAAACCATGTTTATGCATGTAGTTAAGTGGGAGCTAGATCTATCATGTGTGGACATGAGGATTAGTGGGAGTAAAAAAACATCATGTATGGACATGAAGATTAGTGGGTGTAAAACAAATTGCATGTCTTGTATGTATGAGACATATTAATCATTAGGAATGATGTACTAACATTGCCTTCAGTGGAAGAGTGTTTAGGAAATCATTTCTAGATGAAAAACTTGGAAGAAGCATATTGTATCTGAGGCAAGAATATCTCCCATGTCTCGTATGTAGGAGACATATTAGTCATTGGGAATGATGAATTGACATTGCCTTCCGTGGAGGAGTGTTGAGAAATCATTTCTAGATGAAAGACTAGGAGTAGGTATCCAAAATCTATAGTGATATATGTGAGAGGATACACATGATTGCTAATGTTTCCGCCATTAGGCCAATCATATATGCCAAGATATGCACATGCCTCGATAAGTTGTATGCTTGGAGCATGACAAGTTGATAACAAGTAATCCACATGAGAGTCATTGGATAGCCTTCAAGAATGTCCATGAGATTCTCGAGGAGAACTATGAGTTTATTCTTGTGTTTGGTAATAATAACTTAGTGGCGTGTTAAGTGTCACACGAACCCAAGTTTGCAAACCTGTAAAGGATCTGACAAAATCCAAGGCTAAATTTTTTTATATTAAAAGCGAATAAATAAAAGGAATGATTGAAGTGTCAAGCACTAAAAATTGTACAAATAGAATCTTAGTACATAATGATGAGGATGAGGTGGATTACAAGGATATAATAAAAAGACCCTTCCACCAAGATACCCATCACGTGGTTATCATGATAACAAGTGGGAGCATCTTTCAAGATTAAAGAGCCCAACTCTAGATAGAGATCTAAAAGTGTACTTTGAAAACTTCATGTTATTAGGAATAACGATGATTGGAACGAAAAGGAGCAATTCATAAAGTTGGAACAAATGGATACATAGTATATCCTGTGACACCCTCAAATTTGCGGAAAGAAAAAAAATAATTTAAATACATAATGAAGGTGTCTGAAATAAAAAGGGTCATACAAAAGGAAAATAATATTTTACATAAAAATTATACAAGACGGAAGACATATCTCCCGTATAAATACGGAAATAAAAGAGTGTATTATAATATACAATCTAAGAACCGAATATAGGTCCAAGGTAAATACTTCGCTCGCTAGCTCGTCAATGTACCCAAAGTATGCATCACCACCTGTTCGACCGCATTAAATATAAACACGGAAGCCACAGTCAGTGGGGAGTAACTCCGAGTTCTCCCAGCCACGAAATGTCGAGTTTGATGAAACATGAAAAACATAAAAGCAATGTATATAGAAAATACAAAACCTTAACATATATGATATGGTTTTCATGTTATGAAACAGTTAACTAACATATAACCTATCATATGAAAGCTATCATGTGAATCCGATAATAAAATATAACTCGGGGTAGGGAAGCTGGTATGCTGGCTCAGCGGTTACCAAGTAACATGGCCCTGATACACTCAAACCCTAATCAACACGTAATCATGTGAATCAGTTAACAACCGTTAATCCAAACTCTATCAAGCCTAGCCGGCTTGCATCTCACCTTCTAGAACTCATAGAATCATACAAACATGAAAGACCAATACTTCTACAAACAGGCATAAGTTCTTAGAACCGTCAATAGTCGACTTCTGTAACTCGAGGCTATACCACAAGGTAGGAAAACATCCTAGTCCTAGACTGATCAGACCTAGCGACAACAGCTATTCCGTTTCCCGTCCCATGACATAACCGTCTATGAGAAACTCTACTAGGCGACCCCCTAAGCAGAGATGGCTAGTACTTAAGCTGGTTCCAACCCCAAAACGGATTAGGCAACCATGCCCCGACGTGGATATAAACCCACCAAGCCGAGACACAAAAGCTATCAAGCGGCAAACTCCGTATGCTCGTTAAAGATAGTACGGGCCTATCAATGTCATGGTCCAAGCTACTCATTTAGAATTAGAATGGTCAAGACGCCATATTCTCATAATTCTCTATGGGCACTTAGTCAACACGACACCAACCATATAATTAAACAGTCACGGAAAACATCCTATCATGTGACTATTTGCATATCAATAATAATCAAATATCATATCGCCTCATATCTACCAAGGCTAATTCATCATTAAATACAACCTTACTTGAAGACAAATCCCCGACCCGAGTCCCGCGACGGGTCATCAGTCAAATCGGGGCTGACTAGATCTTAGTTTGACCAAACCAGTTGGATCAAACCGGCTAGAAACAGAGTCTTTATCACATAGACATAGACATAAAAATCAACATATTCATTACATGTTATTTATTAAAACTTCTAACATGTGAATGAATAAATATTACGTAACCCCGCTTGACTTAAAGGATATCAAATTAAATTACGATCTCGTCTTATAATTTCTAACATGTGAGAAATAATAATTTTATGAAAAACCTTTTTAATTAAATATTTTACTTATTAATATTTCTCGCTTGCTAATTATTACAAAACGCGATAAAAAATGACGATAACTCAAAAACCGTCACAAGTCCCAAAGTGGGACCCACGGGCTGAGTTGGGCCGGACCCCACATGGGCCTGGATGGGCCCACGGGCCTGTTTTGGCAAAATGGGCTGTTTTGGCCTTTTTAACGGTTTTACTAAAAACCGTTTCTAATTATTTCCCGCATGCTTGAACATAATTAAAATCCGTCAAAACAACAATTAAACAATCAAACATCGACACAACCCAAAGACCAAAACCCGGACCCACCATGAACCAGCCCAGACCGGCCTGGACCGGGCCTGCACCGGCCTGGACCGGCTGGTTTTGGGTCCGGTTCACAGCCTACCTCCACGGTTCAACCACCACCAATTCCACATCAATTCTAACATGTTTTTAATTATCAAACACCCATTTTTAAACATCCAATTTAACCATCCAACATGCAACAATCATCATCATGAAGAAATCATAAAAATATAACAAGGACACCAACATAGTCATAAATTCCTACAACATAATAAAATCAACCACTTATCATGTTACTAACTAAAATCATAAAACCATAATCATATGATCAAAAACTAAAGATGAACCAAAAACTAAAGTACACCAAAGCTATGTAACATTTATCCGTCGAGTAACTCGGAATCGTTACCTTAGCTAGCTAAAATCAAGTAGCACCAAATAATAAGAACTAAGAACTAAGAAACCCGTCTTCTAGTCTTCTCCTAAGATATACGAGTCACCAAACTCGTCTTCAAAATCTTCC
>JAIUZE010021333.1:0-33345 GCA_022085475.1 Heliosperma pusillum | reverse complement strand
GTGTCTCTAAAACTCCTGCTAGAACACCTAACTACAAACCTTTTGTAGGAATTAAGATGGGAGAACCTGTGGCTCCTACTAAGACTCCTTTTAACCCTGATAAAAGCAAGGTTGTTGAGGCAGGCCAAAGAAAAACTACCCCCCTCAAAAAGTGTTTTCAATGTCAAGGATATGGACATTTTGCTAGAGAATGTCCATCTAAAAGAGCTCTGAGCACTCTAGAAGTAATCCATTGGGGGGATGATGAGGTGTTGGTCTGTGATGAGGAGATGGAAGAGCCTGAGATAGAGGCTAGTGAGGAGTTGATAGAACCTGATGCTGGGTGAAGTCTGGTGACTTGGAGGGTGATGCACACACAACCCCAACCCTTAGAAGAAGATCAAAGACACCAGATCTTTAGAACTAGGTGCACCATAAAAGGGAGGGTGTGTAATCTGATTGTGGATGGAGGGAGTTGCACCAATGTAGCCTCTAAGACAATGGTGGATAAACTAACATTGACCACCAAAGACCACCCTCAACCTTACAAGCTTAGGTGGCTGAACAAGGGGGCTGAAGTTAGAGTAGATCAACAATGTGTTGTTCCATTTTCTATTGGGAAAGGATATGATGATGAGGCCTTGTGTGATGTATTGCCTATGGATGCTTGTCACCTTCTATTAGGGAGGCCCTGGGAGTTTGATAGGGATGCTGTCCATCAGGGAAGGGACAATACTTACTCTTTTAGGTTTGGGAAGAAGAAAATCATCTTAGCTCCTTTACCCCCTACCCTGAAAGGGAACCCTCCACTCTTAACTGAAGCTGCTAAGGAAGTTCTGCTGTTAAGTGAAGCAGAGATGGAGCAAGAGTTAAATGATCTTAGGCCAGTCTATGTCCTCCTCACCAAGGAGGTAGGGGAAGGGTCTAACCAAGTGCCTAAGGAAGTACAAGCCGTGCTGAAAACCTATGAGGATGTTTTCCCTGCTGAACTACCTAGTGGATTACCCCCACTAAGGGGAATTGAGCACCACATTGATCTAGTACCTGGGGCTGTCCTTCCAAACAAGCCAGCCTATAGAAGTGACCCCAGGGCAACACAAGAGCTGCAATCTCAGGGGGGAGAATTGCTTAGCAAAGGGTATGTCAGGGAGTCTCTTAGTCCTTGTGCTGTACCAGCACTGCTAGTGCCTAAGAAGGATGGAACTTGGAGGATGTGTATAGATAGCAGAGCAATTAACAATATCACCATTAAGTATAGGTTCCCTATACCTAGACTCAATGACATTCTGGATGAACTCAGTGGGGCTCAAGTGGTCACTAAGATTGATCTAAGGCAAGGGTATCATCAAGTAAGGATAAGAGCTGGAGATGAGTGGAAGACTGCTTTCAAGACCAAGCATGGGCTGTATGAATGGTTAGTGATGCCATTTGGGCTATCCAATGCCCCTAGCACCTTCATGAGGCTCATGACAGAAGTCTTAAGGCCTTACTTGGGAAATTTCATTGTGGTATACTTTGATGACATTCTAGTCTACAGTTCAAGCAAGAAGGAACACCTACAACATCTGAACTTGCTTTGTGAGGTTCTCAGAAAGAATAAGCTATATGGTAAGCTAGAGAAGTGCACTTTCATGCAGCCTGAGGTTCATTTCCTTGGGTTCATCATATCAAAGGATGGGGTAGCTGTTGCTCCTGAGAAGGTTAAGGCAATCAGGGATTGGCCCACACCTAAGACAGTGACAGAGGTCAGGAGTTTCCATGGGTTGGCATCCTTCTATAGAAGGTTCATTCATGGGTTCAGTTCTATCATGGCTCCTATCACAGAATGCATGAAGAAAGGAGAGTTTACTTGGGGAGAAAAGGCAGAGAAGTCCTTCAAAACCATTAAGGATCTGTTGTGTAGATCCCCTATACTAGGCTTACCTGACTTTAACAAACTGTTTGAAGTAGAATGTGATGCAAGTGGGTTAGGAGTTGGGGCAGTACTGGGTCAAGAGAAGAGGCCCATAGCCTATTTCAGTGAGAAGCTAAGTGGAGCAAGGTTGAATTACTCTACCTATGACAAAGAGTTTTATGCCATAGTGAGAGCTCTGAATCATTGGGGGCAGTACCTAAAACCTAAGCCTTTTGTGCTACATTCAGACCATGAGGCTTTAAAGTTCATCAATGGTCAACACAAACTCAACCCCAGGCATGCCAAGTGGGTAGAATTCCTGCAATCTTTCTCCTTTTCAAGCAAATACATAGAAGGCAAGAACAATGTAGTAGCTGATGCTCTCTCTAGGAGATCTGTGATGTTGTCATTCATGGAGCAAAGGGTCCTAGGCTTTGAATTCATGAAGGAACTCTACATGGAAGATCCAGACTTCAAGGAGGAATGGGAAGTGTATGCAGAGGGAAAACTCAAGAAGGGGAGCAAGTATCTGACACAGAATGGATTCCTCTTCCAAGGAAACAAACTATGCATACCTAGAGGTCCTTACAGAGGATTACTAGTCAAGGAGGTCCATTGCAATGGACTTGCAGGGCACTTTGGGGTACAAAAGACCTATGAGATATTGCATGAGCAGTTCTATTGGCCCAAGATGCTAGGTGATGTGCAGGACACCATTAAAAGGTGCAAACCCTGTCAACTAGCCAAGTCACAGTTCCATGCAGGTCCCTACACCCCACTACCTGTACCAAACAAACCTTGGGAGGACATCAGTATGGATTTCATAGTGGCATTGCCTAGGACACAAAGGGGCAAAGACTCAGTAATGGTGGTAGTGGATAGGTTCAGCAAAATGGCCCAGTTTGTTGCTTGTAAGAAGACAGAAGATGCCATGGGGGTAGCAGAACTCTACTTCAAGGAAATAGTAAAGTTGCATGGGGTACCAAGAAGCATTGTGTCTGATAGGGATACTAAGTTTATGAGCCACTTTTGGAGGTCACTCTGGAGGCTCTTAGGTTCAAGGTTACTCTTCAGCACAGCATACCATCCCCAAACAGATGGGCAGACAGAGGTTACTAACAAAACTCTAGGAAGAATCTTGAGATGTATCATTGCTAAGTCATTAAAGGATGGGGATATCAAACTGTCACAAGCTGAGTTTGCATTCAATAGAGCTCCCTCACACAGCACAGGTAAGACCCCTTTTGAAGTTGTTTATGGTGCTAATCCTCTAATGCCTACAGACCTAGCACCAGTGATAAGGAAAGAAGTCAACTATGATGCCAAAGAAAGAGTACAACAGATGATGCAGATTCACAGTCAAGTCAAGAAACAGATGGAGAGAACAAATGAAATGTATAAGTCAAGAGCCAAAGGTCCAAAGAAAGCTAGAGAGTTCAAGGCAGGAGACATGGTGTGGCTGCACTTAAGGAAAGAAAGATTCCCAGAGAAAAGGAAAAACAAACTCATGCCAAGAGCTGATGGTCCTTTTGAAGTGCTTGAAAGGGTAGGACCTAATGCATACAAGATAGATTTACCAGGGGATTATGGGGTACATGGGACATTCAACGTGGGAGACCTAAGTCATTATCAAGAAGACTCTGAGGATGAAGAGGATTTGAGGGCAAATCTTTTTCAAGAAGGAGGGGTTGCAACAGGAGTTCAAGGCCATGCTCAAAGACAAGGACAATCAACCTATGATCAGCCTAACCAGGATTCAATGCCAAACCTACCCTATGTCAAAAGCTATCTTAATGCTTTGTATAGCCCAGGCCCAAGCAACCACACAAAGACACGAGCCAGTGGTAGCCATGACACGAGCCAAGACCAAACAAGCCACAAAACAGACTCACAAAACAAGCCAACAAAACCTTTGGAAACTCAGCCAGCAGCATTGCCTTGGGGAGGGTCTCAGGGCAACTTCCAAGCTTAGGGACTCCAAACCAACTATGGGGCATGGTACTAGGGAGGGTCTAATACCTTTTTGTCCAGGAAACCTTCCTCAGAAAACGTCAAGAACACCCCTCAAAACACAACCCAAGTGAACCAGTCCAGTTACAGCCTTACATGTAGCAGTTTAGCTGTTTTGTCAAAACTTCCTCTTTTAGCCAATCCAACAAGCCTAACCAATCCCTAAACCTATGTCTTGGGAAGGTCCTCTACAACTTTCCCCAGGACTTCCCTTCCAAGAAACAAACACACAAAGAGTTAGCTTAGGGACAACTTCAAACTGTCCAGATTTCAGCCTTTGGTGTAGTAGTTAAAATGTCACTGTCAACCTTCCCCTTTTGAACAAAAAATGCGTGAGGTACCTTCAGCACATCTTTGGGAGCCTTCCTACTTCAGTTTGGTTCACAAACCCAAGCTTGAAAGTCCACTCTTCACCCAAGACACACCTGATCAAACAATTAAGGAAGATTGTCTCTTTAGAAACTACTTTCTACTTTATCTACTTTATGTCAGAATTCTGCAAGTTTGTAGCTGTTATTTTGTTTAATGTTGTAAGCCCTTGTGGCCCTAGATATGTCCTAAACGTCTGAGTGTATCCTTGCTGCCTATATAAGGCCTTCACCTAATGAAATACAAAGCAGATTTGAAGTAAAACATAAAACTGAAACCTTGTTTCTGTTGCAATCTCTTGGCTGTGTGCTTGAGACAACTTCCTTTGCTTTGTGCTTGGAAGTGAGCTTGGATCCTTAGCTGTGTGCTGGGATCAAAGTTCAACCCTCAATCATTGGCTTTGTGCTTTGGTTAAGGTCCTATCCTTGTTCTTAACAATCAATTCAAACAGAAACAGAGTATTTGCAAAGTGTCTGAATCTCAATCAAATTGTCATTGTTTAGTTGTCTTTCTGAATAGTTTCAGTGCAATAGTATTGGGGTTCATCCTTCTTTCTTTACTTCCTTCTATTCGATTTATTCTTTCGAATATTCCGTTCCTTCTATTGAGTATCATTTCTTATAGATAAATTATTAGAAGCTTTAGTTAGAAATTTTAAGCGTAGATAGTAGAGTTATTATCTTTACTATAAAATTTTTGAACTAAAAGTTTTTAGAAATGTTTTAGGATTTCAAGTATTTTACCGTCAAGGAGTGTTGAGACTTGTTATTGGAGACGTTCGATAACTAGTTTTCTCATTTATTGATGCGAAAATGTATCTTTTGAGTCTTTGATTTGGGACGTCGATGTTCTTAACCGCGGACGAGAACCTTCCGTTCCAGTGATAAGATCCTATATTTATATTACAAGTATATTTTTAACAGTTTTGAAATAGACCTACATATATGTTACGTTCTTTCTCCTAAGTTTCGAGGACGAAACTTTTTAAAAGGAGGGGTGATTGTAACAACCCGAAATATACCCGATTTTTCTAGTAAAAATATTTACTACACTTTTCAGTAGAACTTAAGTTTTTAAAATAGGAATTTTTGTTCTGAGTCTTATTTTGAAATTCCGCGTTCGTATTTGGAATTTCTGAGAGATTTCATGAAAAGAACGTTTTTAGTCATCTTTGACTTTTCTTGACTTTTAAGTCGTCTTTGACTTTTCCTTGACTTTTTAAAGTCGTCATTGACTTTTTCTTGACTTTTAAGTCGTCATAAACTTTTCTTGACTTTTAAATCATTTTTGACTTTTCTAGACTTTTAAGTCGACTTTGACTTTCGTTGACTTTTCCCGACTCGCTTCATAAGTTTGAAGATCGAAATTTTATTTAAAAAAATAATATTTTTGATTTATTTTTATTAAGATTTATTATGATTTATCATAATTTAATATAATTATTTTGAATTTATTTGGAATTTAAAGAATAACTTTTACGGTTTTTAACCAAACGTCATTTAACTATTCCCGGGTCAACTTAAGTCCCGAAACCCGACTTTGACATGAGTCATACGCCCCATGTCACTTTTTTTCCACTCATAGTAGATCTTTTAATTAATATGATTAAACTAATAAAAATATCTAAGATATTTGTAACTTTATCGGTCTGTCAACTTAAACTCCGCAAATCGCGTAAAAACAGACCCGATTCCTCTCCATTTCACACGTCTCTTTTTCCCCTCTTACGCCTTGATATTTTCTTTCTTTTCATTACTCACCAACAACTTTTCATTTAACAATCAATCAAATTAAGATCTAATTAATCGTTCTTCATCGTTCTTCATTCGTTCTTCGTCGTTCTTCATTTGTTCTTCGTCGTTCTTGAGCAAAATCATCATAAAACCTTCATTTCTTAATTAAATCCGTCCTAACTTATATTTCTAGAATCTCCTCTTCGCTCTCCATCTTCAAGTACGTTTTATTTCCAATTCCGACCAAATCGTTTTCAAGACTTTAATTATGGAAAATCAAGTTTTAAGTTCTAATAATGTTTTTCTTGTCATTTCTTATAGGGGAAGATTTTGAAGACGAGTTTGGTGACTCGTATATTTTAGGAGAAGATTAGAAGACGGGTTTCTTATTTTCTTTACTTTTCTTAGTTGTGTGTGCTATTGATTTTACTAGCTAGGGTACGATTCCGATTTCCGCGACGGATATATTTTACATAGCTTTTGTTTTCTTTAGTTTTTGGTTCATCTTTAGTTTTTGTTCATATTATTATGATTTTATGATTTTTAGTTAGTAACCTGATAAGTTGTTAATTTTATTATGTTGTAGGAATTTATAAATATGTTAGTGTTCTTGTTATATTTTTATGATTTCTTCATGATAATGATTTTTGTATGATGGATGGTTAAATTGGTTGTTAAACTGGGTGTTTGATAATTAAAACATGTTAGAATTAATTTGGAATTGGAGTTGTGAGAACCGTGTAAAGGGGCTGGAAAAATCAGCCTAAACCGGACCCAAACCAGGCCGGTTCAGACCGGTTCAGGCCCGGTCCAGGCCGGTCTGGGCTTGTTCATGGTGGGTCCGGGTTTTGGTCTTTGGGTTGTGTCGATGTTTGATTGTTTGGTTGTTGTTTTGACGGGTTTTAATTATGTTAAGCATGCGGGAAATAATTAAGAAACGGTTTTTGTAAAAATTGTAAAATCTGCCAAAATAGCCCAAATCTGTCCGTGGGCCCATTCAGGCCCATGTTGGGTTCGGCCCAAAAGTCAGCCCGTGGGTCCCACTTTGGGACTTGTGACGGTTTTTGAGTTATCGTTATTTTTATCGCGTTTTATAATAATTAGCAAGTGAGAAATATTAATAAGTAAAATATTTAATTAAAAAGGTTTTTCATAAAATTACTATTTCTCACATGTTAGAAATTATAATACGAGATGGTAGTTTAAATTGATATCCGTTAAGTTAAACGGGTTTTCGTAGGATTTTAATAATTCACATGTTAGAAATAGAATGAAATAACATGAAATGAATGTGATATTCTTATGTTCAAGCCTCGAGGGCTAAGACTCTGTTTCTAGCCGGTTTGACCAAACGGGTTTGGTCAAACTAAGATCTAGTCAGCCCCGGTTGACTGATGACCCGTCGCGGGACTCGGGTCGGGGATTTGTCTTCAGGTAAGGTTTTATTTTAATGAATGAATGAATGAGCCTTAGTAGATATGAGGCGATATGATATTTGAATGTGATTTATATGCAATTAGTCACATGATGGGATGTTTTTCCCGTGACTGTTTAATTATATGGTTGGTGTCGTGTTGACTAACTACCCATAGAGAATTATGAGTATATGGCGTCTTGACCATTCTAATTCTAAATGAGTATCTTGGACCATGACATCGATAGGCCCGTACTATCTTTAACGAGCATATGGAGTTTGCCGCTTGATAGCTTCTGTGTCCCGGCTTGGTGGGTTTATATCCCAGTCGGGGTATGGCTGCCATTGTTTCCACTTTGGGAAATGGAGCCAGTTTAAGTACTAGCCAACCCCTTTGATGGATCTTCTTAGGGTGTACTCATGTGATTGTATCATGGGTCTTGGATGCGATGGATCTTCGCATTTCTCTGGGTCTGCGCAGTCTAGGTTTAGGGTTGAGTCGTATCTTGGACATGTTTCTGAGAGGAACCTCTGAGCTAAGATATGTGCTTTGGATCTGGGCCATGTTATTAGTGTAACCGCTGAGCCTAGATGTGTGCTTGGTATTTGGGCCATGTTACCGGAGTGACCGCTGAGCCTAAATATTTAAGTATATCCTACCTCGTGGTATAGACTCGAGTTACAGAAGTCTTCTATTGACTGTCCTAAGAACTTATGCCTGTTTGTAGAAGTATTGGTCTTTCATGTTTGATGATTCTATGAGTTTTAGAAGGTGAGATGCAAGCCGGCTAAGATTGATAGAGTTTGGATTACCGATTGTTAACTGATTCACATGATTACGTGTTGATTAGGGTTTGAGTGTATCACGGCCATGTTTCTGAGTAACCTCTGAGCTAGCATACCAGCTTCCCTACCTCGAGTTATAGTTTTTATTGTCGGTTTCACATGATAGCTTTCACATGCTAGGTTATTTGTTAGTTATCTGTTTCATAACATGAAAAGCATATCATATATGTTAAAGTTTTGTATTGTCCATATACATTGCTTTTATGTTATTCATGTTTTATTAAACTTGACATTTCGTGGCTGGGAGGACTCGGAGTTACTCCCCACTGACTGTGGCTTCCGTGTTTATATTTAATGCGGTCGAACAGGTGGTGATGCATATTTGGGGTACATTGACGAGCTAGCGAGCGAAGTATTTACCTTGGACCTATATTCGGTTCTTAGATTGTATATTATTATATACTCTTTTCATTCCGTATTTATACGGGAGATATGTCTCCCGTCTTGTATAATTCTTATGTATGATATTATTTTCCTTTTGTTATGAACCTTTTTATTTCAGACACCTTCATTATGTATTTAAATTATTTTTTTTCTTTCCGCAAATTTGAGGGTGTCACATATACGGAAAAACCGCATATACGGAAATGGTATACACGGAAAATCCGTATCGGATAAGGATACTCAAAAAGAAGATTTTGAAAACCATATATCATATACGGTTTTGCTCACCCTACTATTCTCGTCTGAAATCATAAGACAGGCTTTTTTAATCATTTTACAGCCAAATGTGACAACTTTTGAAAAAACAAGTTACCATAAATTGTAACACTGGTTGTACCAGCTTACATTTTACCATAAGGCGGTCACAAACGCCGTCTGAAGCTTTAGACAAAAAATGGTTGTCTGAAATAAGAATTTGCCTTAGATTACATGAAATTGAGGTGTTGTTTTACCTAACTTTAAAGGTGTTTGTAACTAAAAAAGCAGTAGTTAGATCAAACACTATAACTTATGGAGGTTTAAAACAGCAAAAAGCCTATATTACTTTTGCACTTTTTTTTGCCCACCTCTTTGTATGTTGTACTATTGTAACCCTCATTTTCCCCTTATCTCTACTCAATCTTTGCTTCTCTCACATACGCCATGAAAGTACCCAATAAACCAACTCCATATTTATAGAGTTGTAACTCTTGCCTCAAATTTATCGGTGCCAATTAGGGATGGCAATTTTGTCCTGGACCGAACTAAAACCAAACCGATTCGAAGAAAAAGTACCGATCCAAACCCGAAGTTTGAAAACCCATATCCAAATCCATTACTTAGAACCCGAATCTATATCCACTTCAAAAATAACCGAACCGAATCCATGCCGATCCATTTCATATCCATATCCGACCCGATCCATCCGATCCATTTAAGATCCATAACCGACCCGAAATCGATGCATATCCACCTTTATCCCGATCCAAATTCGATCCATATCCAATTTTCTCCTGATCTAAACCCTTTTTAAAATGCAAAATTCGATATGAATTCATTTCATTTACAAAAACTAAATCTTCACAAAAAATTTGTATCTCTTTAATCCATGTTTTATTATATTTTTTTATTATTTCTTTTTTCTTTTGTTTATTATACGTGTAAATTTAACTCTCCTTGTTTTTCAACTTTAAGTATTTCAAGTTAATCTGAATATCGATTTGCTTTAATTTCAAGGCAGATGCCTAAAACATATTTGTATATCGCCTATTATATTTTGTAATTGTTTTTCTACTTTAAGTATTTCAAGTTAATTTGAATATATATTTATTTTAATTTCAAGGTAGATGCCTAGAACATATTTGTATATCACCTATTATATTTTCTAATAAGTGCATTTATCTTCTCTTAGAAAGAAAAATCATATAATATGTGATAATGTAGTTTAAGCTTTTTATTTAATAATTACTTCTTATTTATTCATTTATTTACAGATGGAATATATGTTAAAGATATTTTTATGTTTTCTTATTAAAACATATTCCCTCTTATTCCATGTAATATTTCCCTTTCATTTGGGCTCTAGGATTAAGGAAATGAATTTGAAACATACAAAACACTCTACTCCACATGCAATTAAATATGTATCACACAAAACACACAACCCCACCTCCAAAAATGGAAATAGGGAAGAAAACATTGATGGACCAAATAGGAAATAGGGAAGCATAAAATAGGAGGGAGTACAACTTTTGCATTGTTTCAGGGTTTCTTCTCTCGTATGAAAGTTTCAAGACCTTTACGTACTGAGAGTGTGTGGAATGTCAACGCTCCCGCAATTATTTATATAATTATTAAATATGGTACACTTTCACAATGAGTAAGGTTCTTTTGAGTCCAGTATATATGGTGAATCTTTGAGTCCTATTTTCAGCCACACATTTATTACGATAGAGAGATGTGTAATTGTAATGTTGTACGAGCGTTACTCCAACCGCGAACAGTGTAACTATAATTTTAAATATAAAAAAATTCAACTTGTTTGATTTCGAATAATAAAAAATTGAATTTGGATGATTTTAAAACAAGTTTATGTAACTTCTCGGCATTTTTTAGTATAAATTTAATGGTTTACGAGTGTAACTTTAATGCTTAACGAGTGTAACTTTAGTCTACTTTAGGCCATTTTTAATATAAAAATTTGAATATTTAATAATAATGTATTGATTTTGACACTTTTATACGTAAACTCACTACTTTTTGCGTGTAACTTTAATGGTTAACGAGTGTAACTGTAATGTTTAAAACTTTTTTTTGCTATTTTCCAAATAGGTATGGGTTGGGTTTGTAATGGGTATGGGTCGGGTTGAACTAGGTATGGATCGGGTTTTGAGTCGGGTTTTGGATCGGGTATGGATAATAAAAAAAATGGTGGATTGGATATGGATAATCGGTTTTTGGATATGGATCGGGTTTGGATATGGATTGGGGATCCACTAAAATTGTGGATTGGATATGGATTCTTCAAAAACCGATCCAACCCGATCCATTGCCATCCCTAGTGCCAATAGGTGTGTAAAATTATAATTTTCAAGGGTTATTATATAGTTTTAGTGTAACATATATTTTTTATATATTAATTTTGAAGGGTAATTATATGTTTCAATATAAAAAAAAGCCGAATGGATTTAGTTAGGCCAAACATATAATTTTATAAGAAAACGTTCTTATAAAAGTTTGGCCAAACAATTAATTTTTTTTCCAAAATGTAACTTATGAAGAAACTTCTTGTAAAAAGGGAAAACTCTTTCACATAAGTAAGGCCAAACAACACCTGAATTAGGTTACAATTTACAAACTAGAATTAGACCGTTTGTATACTTGTCATCGGATTGGGTTTACAAGTCGGCTTTGGATTTAGATATTGAACTTTACGCATTTGGATTGGATCCAATTTAAGATTCACAAATTCTCATTGAAGACGGCGCGTATTCGTTTTCAATAAAAACGGGTTGGATCCTCTCTCACAAGGAGACAAGTAGGAGGTCAAGTGGAGATCCATTTAGTTCCTCACTTGGTGGGAGGAGATCCGACCCGTCTTCGTTGAAAACGGATATGCGTCGTCTTCAATGAGACCCACTATTTAAGATTTATCCAGTTTAAAATTAAGAACCCGATCCAAAACTATCATGAATTAACGCGAAAATACTATCTTATCGGTAAACTTTTGACTTAAAATTGATGAATTTGGGTTGCTTTCTTATAAAAAAGTTAGATAGATCTTTTATTAGGTGGGTAATTTGATTGAACGAAAAATGAAAAGATTAGAACTGATTTTAAATTTGTTGGAAGATTTAAAGATATAATTAAATGACCGTTCGATTATTTGTGAGTTTGGGCGTGGAAATCTCAAACTCCATATTGGGAAAGAAAAATTTAAGTATCATCAGTTGTAGTCTTAGAGCAATTACAGTGGAAGGTTTTTGTATTGAGTTTGTCAATAAAAGTTTGTCTCGTTGCAACATAAAGTTTGTTCTTATATCCAAGAAATAAGTTTGAAAATGAGAATTGTGTTCTTCCAAAAATAAGAAAAGTTGTCATTAAGTGAAAAACATTAAGTAATATAGTGTGGGTCACTTGAAAAACTTTATTTGAAATTCTTCCATTGTGATAAAAGGTTCTCATGTTTTAAGTTTGTCAAAATATGACATGACAATGGAAGAAAGTTCTTCTATTGCACTTGCTCTTAGCTTTTTTTTTTTTTTTTTTTGTTTTAATCCACGATGAAAAATTACGAATTAGGGGGCAAAATTTGAATGTCTGGTTCACACGCTATAGGCCTTAGACTCCCATATTTACAGTCGTGCAATTTTCTTAATTTTTGTAATTAAACGAAATTTATTTTGCAGAGGATATACTAATTTTTTTTAATACTATAATATATTGTCTATATGGATGAACAATAGAAATCTAGAATGACGCTTGCCACTTACGGATTACATAATGGTATGTTTGGGAACCTTGAATTGGAATTGAATTTCGAAATTGAGACATTTTAAGCGTTTGGAAACCCTTAGAATTTGCAATTGGAATTAGACTCAATTTCTCAATTTCAACCTAGTTAAAATTTGGGTCTCTCAAATTCCTACCATATAGTAGTTATTTCAATTACATCACTATTTGATTATGTTTTTTTTTATAATGTAAATTTCATCTCACTTTTTTTTACGAGTTTTTTTTCTAATCTCATATTTTTACCGTCACAATATTTTTTTTGGTGATTTTGATCCATTCCCGCCCCGCCCAATTCCAATTCCAATTACAATTACAATTCCATGAGTTTCCCAAACGGGATTGAGAAATTGAAATCCGGAATTGAATTCCAAGTGATCTCCAAACGAATTTTTGGAATTGAATTTAAAGATTTTGATTTTTATAATTGTATCATGAAGATGAAATCAATTACGCGTTACCAAACGCCCCCTTTAAAGAAAAAACAAAATTCCACGGATACACCATACACGTACACCGGGGTTCGTTATGGGAAACTATCAGTTGTAAAAATATAAAATCATATTGTTCGATCTATTTGACATCAAGGCCTATTAGCTCAGTTGGTTAGAGCGTCGTGCTAATAACGCGAAGGTCGCAGGTTCGAGACCTGCATAGGCCATTTTTTAAAAACTTGCTGTCTTTTTCATCCACACTTGTCCTACTTGCTTCAATCTATTTTACTTGAATAATCTTTAAAAAATGTATCTATAACAATATTATACCTACAATCCTACAAGTACATAATAAGAAAACAACAATTATTCCACTTGAACTTGTTTCAACAAAGTGGATTACGAGAAAACAAGAGCTGACCAAAAACATCATCAGTCCAAGTTTACAACTCACTAATCCACTTTATAGCCGTTACCGCTCCTCTTCATTCAAATTCAAAAACCAACTATATTTAACTACCAAACATCATCCCACCTCCTCTTCATTTATTCAAACATCATCTCTCCTCTCCCCCCTTCAAAATGCTTGCTGCCAATTCCCCGTCGTCGCACCCGAAACCCGCCTTCCGTAAACCCTTACAACCCAAAAACCTCATCTTACCAAATTCAAATTCAGCCCAAATTACAAAATCCCCTAACAAATGTCAAATTAACACTTCCTTCTCATTCTTCCCAATTAATAATGACCATTCTAATAAGGAAAATTTCCGGGTTTTGGCGAATCCTATTGAGACTATCGATGCATCTTTAGCTGAAGAGCTGACTGCTGTCAGGCTAAAGATGGAGAGGTTAAGGTTAGATAAAGAAAAGACGGAGAAATTACTGGAACAAAGAGTAAACTTCCTTGATTTTCAATTGTATGAGCTTGAGGAACGAGGTGAGCTACAAAGAGAGCTTGAAATCGAGGTTGATCGGCTTTTTCGATTGAACCAGCTCAAGCTTGCTTCTATGGTAATTACTCTTTACTGTTTTTCAAATTATATCAACATGGTAATTCAGTTTTTCGGGGGTTTCAAAATTTTTATGAATGACCTGGAATTTTGTTGATTTTGTGCCAAATGTGTAGGAGAAGATGTCTCCAATTCCGTCGTTGCGAGAGAAAGAATTAGAGAAGAAGAATAAAGGAGGACAATTTGAGGTGCGTTTATGCATTATTGCTAAATTTGTATCGATTTACTAGTGCGAAATTGGCTGCGCAAAACAACCATTGGGTGTAATTATTACCACCATTTCCGTCTTAGTCGTCTTAAAACAACCTCCCTCTGTCCCGATCTTTTGTTTACCTTTCTTTTGGCACAAAGACCAAAGAAATGGGAGGGACCATTTATTAGTTAATGTATGACAAGTAGACAATAGTGTCACCAAATGAACAAATAAACGAGATATCCTGAAATGGAAAAGGTAAACAAATGACACGGACATAGGGAGTACGGTTTAACTTTGAACACAAGGGTAATGTTGCTTACGTAGTTACATCTGTCATTTATCCAGCGACACTGAGATTTGATGGATTTTTTGTGTTTGTTTAGTATGCGAGAACTGAAGAAAGTAAAGTAGAATCCGTTGGTTCGGTTGGTGGGAAGAGCACAGCTGAGAGTTCAAGCTTGAGTGTGGAGAGCACAATGGGTTCACCTTCAACATCCATTGACAGCATAGCCGAAAGCGTAATTAGTCTTGCCAAGGTTGAGCTTAGAAAGTTCATCTGATAAATGTTGAATATGATGAACAAATATCAATACCATTGTTGGTTGAATCATTTAGGAAGTATATAGAACTTAATATGCTCTGTGTCTGTAATTTCTCGTTATATATGCTGAAGTGTTTATGGCGAATACACCAGCATTGTTCTGGTGCAATGGTCGAAATGTATTTCATCAAATTAGTATGGATGGAATATTTTCTTATAGCTCAATATAGCTAAATTTTGAGTTCATAAGAAAAGTGGTTACTCCATTATGTATTTGGTATACTTTAAACCGTCAAGGCGTCAACAGTCCAATAATAACAAATACACCCTCAACTAATGAAGCTAAATGAGGTGCATAAGCTATTATAAGGCCATTCTACGTCTACGTCTTTTTTGAGAATTTGTATTTTACATTATTCTCCAAGATCGAAACATAAACTTGAGTTGATTTTGTCTGCAGCAGAAGCTAAAGGGTTGGATTATTGATTTTCATGCCATTACGATTGGCCTTGAGACTGTCCAAATAATTGCCACAATTGGAATGCGATAGGTCTTAGCCTATCATTTAAGGCCGTGTTCTAACATGCATATCTCGAACTCTACTTGCTCAATGGCCATGACCTTTATACTGATGGAAAGCTTGGTGTGTTTACTACATGGTAAAGGAGGAATCAGGTCTATATCAGGTCTTTATCTTGAGATTTAGCCCAAACAAATACACTGTGCGCAGGAATGCTATGTTGTTTCCTGTCAGCAATCAAACGGTCATATCTCACAATGTCGAAGTCCTTTGTAAGTGATTCAAACTGGAAATAAAATCTAACTCAATTAGCTTTGAATTGATGAATAGTGGGCACATTGTTTCAGTCTGAGCTAAGAAATATCAATCCTCAAAGTAATGCTGAACAATTCTGAAATGACCTGCTATCACTCAAACCAGCATATCTCGAGATGTAGTTCATATTTTCACGTGTTTTTTAATGGGGGTGAAAGATGACTCATTTATCTATCATTTGGTACCTGTGTGGCATTCTATATCATCCCGAGGAGCAAGATATGGTGTCTGCAAGACAAGTCTGATTCCAACAATGCTATGTGTTTGTCTGTTTGGCATCTGTGTGCAACAAGAGTATTTCTATGTCTTCAATGATCCTTAGGATATGAGAATCATATCGTAGGAAGATGATACCTTTTTGAAGTGATACAATGCAGCCAACAAAGACTGAACCGGTTGGTGAACCTTGAAATCGACTCTTGCGGTCCTTCTTAGAAGTCTAGCTCTTTGCGTCTAAGAAAGCTGCTCAACAACTAAGCTTATCCCTTGGCTACATTTTAATGAGCAAATAATATTTAGCTTGTCTTCTAATAAATGTTAGCCCTTTGATGTAGAGTAGATGTCGATCAATGGTTGGATACTTGGATTCCTCTCTTTATAAAGATATATGAAAAAACTTCCTTTGTGCAAAACTTCATTCCTTCGTGGATTGTTTCCTGCCTTCGCGGAGTACCCTTAGGCCTTAGTCTCGACCTTTGTGGCGTGATTATGTAAAAAAGATTTAGTCCTTATTCTTTCCAACTTAATATTAGCTCATTTCAGCTCATTTCAGCTCTATTCAGTTCAGTTCAGTTCAGTTCAGTTCAGTTCAGCTCCGTTCTTTTGGGCTGAATTTTGCTGAACTTTTCTGAACTGAACTTATAGGAGCTGAACCGAACTGAACTGAATTTATAGGAGCTGAACTGAACTGAACTGAACTGAACTGAACTTATAGGAGCTGAACTGAACTTATAGAAGCTGAACTTATAAGAGCTGAACTGAACTTAACTAAACAGAACTGAACTTATAAGAGCTGAACTTTTCTGAACTTAATTTTACTTAATTGAATAGAACTTATAGAATCTAAACTTTACTAAACTTAACTTTATTATTAATATTATCTTTTGGAAATGACTGTCATACAAAAAAAAATATAATCTAAAACATAAGGTAAGATAATAACATTATTCTGATTTATATATATTGGTTTGTTCATACAGATTACTACGTTTACATTACGATAAAATAAATAAATCACATATTAAATCGTTTTCTAACCATCTATTTCTATATCATCATCTTTCTCATCACTTTCTTCTTCATCTTCACTATCATTCGAAACAACGAATCCATTGTCTCGCCAAATGTTTTTTACTATCTTGTTCCGTACCTTGAACATGGAATTATTCCGCTTATCATCAAACTTGCCCGAATCGTACCTTGAATATTCAGGTCATGTTGTATAATAGATATTCCAAGAGTATGCATCCTTATAAAATTATGGAGTGTGAATGTAGAAACAATAATAGATATTTGATACTTTTTTGACATTTGGGGCATATTTTTTAACATCTTCCACCTTTTTTCAATTGACCAAATGTCATTTCAACTTTCATTCTCAATGATGAATGTCGATAGTTGAAATACTCTACAATTCCTTCGGGCGGTCTCAATGATAATGTATGTATCCAATAATTAATGTCAAATGTTTTTATATCAGTTTTCATAAATAATATATTCCGTATAACTTTTCTAAACTTAATTTGTAAGAATTGAAATTTTCTGAACTGAACTTATAAGAGCTGAACTTAGGCCCAGTTCTTTCTGACTTTTTAGAGCTGAACTGAACTGAACTTAATAGAGCTGAACTGAACTGAACTGAATGAAGCTGAGCTGAACTGAACTGAATGGAGCTGAACTGAACTGAATAAAGCTGAACTAAACTAAACTATTGGAGCTGAACTGAGTTGAAATAATAATAATAAATATAATAATAACAACAATAGTAATAACTATTATAATAATAATAATTATTATTATTATAATCATAATCATAAATGGTAATGATAATGATAATGATAAATATTATTAGTTTTTATCATTAGTCTAAATAATAATATTAGTAAATAGTAATAGTAGTATTAATATTAATATGATTGATTTTGATAGTCATAACATTCATTATAATAACAATAGTAATTAGTGATAATAATAATAGTAATAATAGTAGTGCGACTGCAGGGGATTTTAGGGCACGCGGTGGCTGCCGCCTTTCCTCGTCTCGCCGGCCTCCCAACCACACTAGCCAACCAGACCTCACGTCGCCGGCCGAGGTGTGGTTGTGGGTGGTGTTTACCGACGTTTTGGAGATTAGGGCGGCAGTGAGAGAGAAGGAGTTTGGGGTTGTGTTCAGCGGCCCGTCGGCGGCCATTTCTTTTGATCTGTGGCGTCACCGTCGCAGTTGGCGGCGTGTTTGGTGTAGGGTTTTCTTTTTTTTTTTTAGGGTTTGCGTTGTTTACGTTGCGTCGTCACGGTTGTGTTGCTGCTTTCGGGTTCGGTGCCGCGGCGGGTTTTCGCCATCTGCTGGGGTCTTCTGATAGTGGCCGGTGATAGTGGCCGGTGATGGCGTCGTTGTGGTGGCTGTTTGTGGGCCGGGTTGTGGCCGCATTGACGGTGGCTGTTCTTTAGCTAGCATGCGGTCAGTATACATATGCCCATAATAGGGTTTTGTGTTTTTTTTTCATTCGATATTATTACCTTATTATTTTATTCTTCTTTTCCTTTGTCATGCCGGCTACCTTGGTTCGTTTTCGTTGTCCTTTTTCGGGTCTTCATGAGTGTCCGGATGGACGTGGTAAGGGCCTCACTAAGGCCGCCTGGCAAAAGCATTTTCAGGACCGACATTGTCTTGGTGGTGCTATGGGTCTGACACATCAAACTCTTACGGATAGTTTGACTGTTTTCTCTAATGCCGAGATTACTTTGAAGCGGATGGGGCTTTGGTTGTGTGGGGAGTGTTTTAAAACTCATACCTTTCGCTCTAGGTGTCGGCATGGTCGGGGTGATATAGTTGCGCCTCCGGATTGTGGTGATGACATCGTTAGTTTTATTATTCATGGTATCCCTAGACCTCCGGCTCCCTCTCACTCGGTCCTTTCATCTGATGGTGGGGTGGAGTTTGCTCAGTGGTCTGTTTCTTCGCTTGATCGTTTACTTTCTTTGGGCCTCCGCACCGTGAAATCTATTCCTCCTAAGTGTCGTCTTGGGTTTGCTCGGGTTTTGAAGGGGGTCTTGGATGATGTGGCTGACTCCCCTGGTGACCTCTCCTGCTGGGTTCGTTTGCTTGTGTTGCCTCTTTGTCTGCTTAAGACCTTCGTTCCTAGGAGTAATCTTGAGTGTAGGACTGCTGTTAGGCGACAGCGTCAGGAGGAGAGTATTACCAGGGCTATTCTTGCTTGGGGGGTACCTGGAGGGGGTTTGCAGCTTTTGCAGGAGTGTTTGGCTGAGGTTCCTCCTTCGTTTCAGGTGGAGGAGGACCTAGATTTGAGTGAGCATAACCTCCGCCAGTGTCGGCGGAAGATTTGTGATGGCCACTATACTGCTGCTGTTAGGGTGCTTTCTTCCTCTGGCGTAGCCCCCTACTCTGATGTCACTCTTGGGGCTTTGCGAGAGAAGCACCCGGCCGCCCCATCACCTTCCTTGCCTCCTTTGCCTGTGGACCATCATTCTCTTATTGCCTCTTTGGCTGTGGTTGTGGATATGATTCGTAGTTTCCCACGTGGCACTTCTTGTGGGAGGGATGGGTTTCGTGCCCAACACCTCATGGATTGCTTGAGTGGCGCTGCTGTGGCTATCTCTGATGATCTGATCGCTTCTATTACTAGAGTGGTCAATCTTTTTCTTGAGGGCAGATGTCCACCAGCTCTTGCTGAGTACATTGCCAGCGCTCCACTTACGCCACTTGTTAAACCTGGTGGTGGTGTTCGTCCTATTGCTGTTGGCACCGTCTGGAGACGTCTTGTTTCTAAGGTAGGTGCTTGTTTGGTTGGTCCTTCTTTTTGTTCTTATTTTGCTGGTCTTCAGTTTGGGGTTGGGGTGTCCGGTGGAGGAGAGGCTGTCTTACATGCCTTGAATCGGTTCATTGAGGCTCGTGGTGGCGATGTGGGGCTTTCTATGTTGCTGGTTGACTTCCAGAATGCTTTCAACCTTGTTGATCGTGCAACCATGCTTTTGGAAGTTCGCCGTCGCTGCCCGATTCTTTCCCGTTGGGTGGAGTTTTGTTACTCTAGTCCTGCCCGTCTCTATTATGGGGAACATTCTTTGTGGTCTTGTCAGGGAGTCCAGCAGGGTGATCCTTTGGGACCCTTGCTTTTCGCTTTGGTTTTGCATCCCTTGGTGTGCAAGATACGGGATTCTTTTGATTTGAGTTTGCAAGCTTGGTACTTGGATGATGGCACCATTGTTGGGGATACTTTGGAGGTGGGGAAGGTTTTGGATTTGATTATGGCAGATGGTCCTCAGTTTGGTCTCCATCTTAATGTCGCTAAGACTGAGGTTTTTTGGCCTACTGAGGATCCCCGGAGTCGACTCCCTGGTGTTTTCCCTCCTTCCATTGCTCGGCCTTTGCGTGGTGTTTCTGTTTTGGGTGGGCCTGTCAGTACTTGCTCTAGTTTTGGTAGTGAGCTTGTGGCGAAGAGAGTGACTAAGACCATCGAGCTGATGGATTTAGTTGCTAGGATTGAGGACCCGCAATGTGAGTTGCTTCTGCTTAGAGCTTGTACGGGTATATGTAAGCTCTACTTTACCCTCCGTACATGTTCCCCGGGGATCTTTGGGTCTGTCCATCTTCGTTTTGATGCAGCACTTCGTTCTAGCTTGGAACCTATTGTCACCGCGTCTGAGCCTGGTTTTGGGGATTGGCAGTGGCGCCTTGCCACTTTCCCTTTTCATCTGGGTGGGCTCGGTGTTTATGCTGCCGGGGATGTTTTTCATTATGCTTTTCTAGCGTCCCGTTTGCAGTCTGCTGATTTGCAGGCTGTAATACCCGTAAAATCCGTCAATAAAATATAAAGGAGTTTATATAAAAAAAAAATAATAATAAAGATATTTATGAAGCTAAAATCAATAGGTGATAAAATGGAAAGATCGGTAACAATGCGATTACCGCGATCTCGAGTCGCTAAATTTAATAATCAACTTTATCGTCACACATTGAGAATAAATGATAGTAAAATACAATCCTAAAATAAATTCACCCATGATAAAACAAGAAAGAACATATATAATTCTGGTGTCGATAATTGGTGAAATTGTATTGCATTTCGAAGTTGCATAAATCACCGTCTCGCGCATCTTTTTCCGTCGCGCGAAAACCCGACTCAAACACCAAATCCTAGCTGCCATAATGAGGGAAATAGATCCCCTTACCCATGCTTGTGCCGCCCTACCTACACCTCCCCCTTCCCAACACTTTTCTTTTTGTCTTTCCCATAACCACCCTACACCCCTACTCCCCCTCTTCCCAACACCCTTCTTTTTATTCTTCCCATAACCACTCCTATTTACTCCTCACTCTACCTCCCACCAGATTACAATTCATTCAAACACACACAAAAAAAAAAAAAAAAATAGAAAGAAAGAGAGATTAGAGAGAGAAACCGAAAAGAGGAAGAAGAAGAAGAAGGAGGGAGCATAAGGAGGAGGATCTAGCCTTAGCACCAAGATCCTCACTTGGTGAGAATGTCTAAACCACCATTTTATGTTTATTAACCTTAAGAACACCTATTCATTTAGTTTAAATCGTAGAACAATAATTAAACAAGTTTCCATTCATGCATGCATGAACTTAAGCACATAACAATCATCAAAGTGTCAAATCCGGAGGTGGATAAATAACAGTACAATAATCCGACTTAGACTTGTGTTATTGCTATGAAAAAAATATATGTTGTAGGTCTTCCTGTATATAACCAGTGTACAAAATTTTGTCATAATCCCATGAGTAGTTTGCAAATGAAAAATCATACAAAAAGAACATGATTCTGGACAATCGAATCTGCTAGTCCCAATGTTTGTGTCTTAAAAAGTAACTTAAAGGATTAATGAGGACAAACCCTTTTACCACAATGAACTTAAATGAATATAGAGTATATTAGGCCCTGGAATCAACTCATTTGAATTTATAATCTTTGTAATCTACTTAAAAACATTTTGTGACTCATATTCTGACCACTAGTTAAAGATCCGTCCAATAGTACATCTTAAACCTATTTTTGGCTAACATTGTATAAACATAAAAGTTGGTAGACTAAATACTAGACCTATTGGAGTTGGTTTAGTCCAATAATATTGAGTATTTGATTTTATATGAGTTTTGCAACACAAAATGACAATCTGGAAATCTGATAAAATATTGCTCTTTAGATTGATAGTTGAGAATCTACCATTTTCGAATAGACCACTAGTAAATAAAGTTATACTAAATATAAATTCTTGATATTTGACTATGATAAACTTTAATGAAAGAAATGCATGTTGGCCTTTTGTAAACCTATATTTCGACTATTTAAACACCCGAACCAGCCCAAAACTTTCTGTGACTCGGAAACCGTCACGTTTTACTAAACAGAAATTTCAGAGGCCTTAGAGTTGTTTTTGGACTGTTAGCATTTGACACTTAAAGTTGTAGTACATCTTAAAGAATCCAACCTCACTGGTCTTACCCCAAAAAGTTAATTAACGAAGTAGTTATGACGTTTTTAAGTCACTGTTCAGAATCTGTAAAACCGTAAAGTATGTATGAGATAATGAACTTGTATAAACCAAGTGTATATGCTATAACTTGTTAAACTAAAAGCACCAACTTGATAAAATACTCTTAAATATTCTGACCATGAACTTAGTTTGCTTTCTTAAGAATAAAACTCGGAACAAAACGTTAAAAATGGAAACATAACAAAAACCGAGTAAAATGCATAAAATCAATTGAACTAGTTAAGGACCGTCTGGAATAATTTAGTAACGAGTACTTTATGTATATTGTACACTCGGGATTTTTGGACAGTTATTGTACATGGTTTGGTGAACCCCGTCTTATCCGGACTAGGGCGAGGGAATCCTCTCCATACGGCCTCTATCCATTACTTACTAAAGAAAGTGAAGAAAAGTTTTCTTCGAAGGAAAGTGTTTTAAGATTTGGAAGGACTAACTATTTTGGATCGGATTTCCTTATTTAGAAACTTGAACTTCTCAATGATATTCTACTTTCTTACGAATTCTAAATTTTAAGTAAAACTCTTATTTATTTATTGTTGGATTGTTTACCTTACTCAACATTATTGTTGACCCTCTTTTGTTTTTGTCCTTAATTGGAACTGCTATGACCACTATTGTGAGAGCAGATCGTGTGACAGGTAATCCAAGGAACTAGGACGTGGGAACCACGGGAGAGCGCACGCGTTATTGTTTTTATTGGAAACCAATGTTTAAGACAATTATCTTTATTTTGCATTATTCAAACTTATTCGCTTCCGCAAACATTTGGATTTGGTTGTAATCGGATTTTACTCTTTGGTTTTAATTCACATGGACATTTACCCCTTTGAATTACATGATTTAAATACTTCTACTACAATTGGTTCAAATGTGACACATCCATATTCCGAATTTTACATGAAAACTCTATTTTTAAATATAACGGATTATGGGGGTGTTACACAGGCTAAGCTACTTCGGTCTTCAGGTATTGTGGATTCTGGTCCAACTTTCGACGATGCCTTGCGGGTGTTCTCTGAGACTACAGGTTCTTCCTTTTTACGTGATCCTAGTGAAATCGCTGCCCCTAAACTTATGAAGAAACGGGCAGATATATATTTTGCGAGGATTGCTGCTACTGCGGAATCTGTATTCTCTTTGACACCGCGTCAGCTTGCGTTATGGAAGTCTCAGCAGGGTGCCCACGCCTCTGATTGGTTGCGCGCGGTTCCTATCTCTGGGTTGGGTCAGACTATGAGCCGGAGGACTTACCGTAGTGTGCTGGGGTATCGCCTTGGTGTCCCGTTATTCACGGTATCTAGGCCTTGTCCTGCTTGCTCTCGGGTTTTTGTTGATGATGTGTATGGGGACCACGCTGTTTCTTGTACTGGTACTGTGGGGGTTAAGCATCGGCATAACCTCGTTCGTGACACCTTATTCGACATATGCTATAGGTCTGGTATTTCTTCGGGCAAGGAGGTTGATATCGGTTTGGTTGACGGGCATGGCGGATCTCTTCGACCTGCGGATTTGCTACTTTATTCGTGGGACAGAGGGCGTGATGTGTGTGTTGATTTGACAGGGTCTTCCCCCTTGACTCAGACTGGGATGTCTGATTTTGTGCCGGGACGGGTTGTTGCTGATGCTGCTCAGCGCAAATGTACTAAGTATAGGGATTTATGCGCGACTGCTGGCTATGGTTTCCTACCCTTCTCTTTCTCTTCGCTTGGGGAGCTGGGCTCGGATGCTGTTGACTTGCTTAAGCGGATCCAGAAATTCTCGGTATCTCAGGATGCTGGGGCTCGGGTGGCCGCTTATATCTTTACTAGGCTTAGTTTCTCTATAGCTAAGGGGGTGGGGGCCCAGATTGTCTCTCGGCTCCCCACCAACTTCTTGTAAACTTTACATTTTATTTTAATGATAGCTGCGCGCATCTTATAATAAAAAAAAAAAAAAAAAATAGTAGTAATAACAATAGTACTAGTAGTATTAGTAGTAGGAGCTAGGTAGCACCAAAACGGACACGGATACGGACACGACACGGACACGTGATACGGCATCTCGTGAAATTTAGGACACGGGACACGGCATTTAAATTTAATAAAATATATATTTTATAGTTATAAATAACATACAATTTTATTTTTGTATTAGTATTTGATATTAAATGTAAAGAATTGAGTGTAAAACTTGACTTTAACTATAATTTATTCTCATTTCTCACTCAAACTTATCTTCTAATAAATTTTCTCACCCAAACTCATCTTCAAATCAACCTCTTCTAGTCTTTCAATCTCACATTCCTTATTTACAGGTGTTCGTGTGTCCGTGTGTCCGACACGGTGTCCGACACGGGACGGCTGGTTAGGAGAAGTGTCTGTGCTACCTAGAGTAGGAGTAGGAGTGGGGCCCTGGTAGTTTCTCGGTTGACCACTAATTTCTTGTAAATTGTGATTTGAGCTTGATAAAATAATAAAAATAATAGTGATATTAATAATATTGATAATAGTTGACATTAATAGAATATTCCCCCCAGTTCATAATAATTTTCGTAGTTTGTATTGTATTGTATTGTTTTCGAGGCGACACTTTAAATCGATTTCTCTTCATTTATATTCAATTTTTTTTCATTTAAAAAATATGTTTCCAAATTTTTTTTTTTATGATGAATGTAAATGTTTTTTGTTATAACGTCTTAGTTTTTATATTTTAACATTTATTTATGGTCAAAGTTATAACGAGGGATAGTTATGAGATGGAGGGAGTATTATTTAATTAATAATAATAATAATAATAATAATAATAATAATAATAATAATAATAATAATAATAATAATAATAATAATAATAATAATAATAATAATAATAATAATAATAAAAATAATAATAATAAAATAATAATAATAATAATAATAACTAATATTAATATTAATAAAAAAACTTTAAGTTTAAGATGAGTATAACTGAATTGAGCTGAATTTAGTGGAGCTGAACTGAACTGAATGAAGCTGGGCTGAACTGAACTGAATTGAGCTGAACTGAACTGAACTGAAGTGAATAGAGCTGAACTGAACTGAACTGAATAGAGCTGAACTGAACTAAAATGAGCTAAAATTAAGCGGGAAAGAACATGGCCTTATAGGAGCTGAACTGAACTTATAGGAGCTGAACTGAACTGAACTTATAGGAGCTGAACTGAACTGAACTTATAGGAGTTGAACTGAACTTATAGGAGCTGAAATGAACTGAACTGAACTTATACGAGTTGAACTGAACTTAAAGTGGGTGACTTTAAGTCCAAAAGAACGGGGTCTAAATTCAGCTCACTTCAGTTATACTCATCTTAAACTTAATTTTTTTATTAATATTAATATTAATATTAGTTGTTATTATTATTATTTTATCATTATTATTATTATTATTATTATTAATTAAATAATACTCTCCATCTCATAACTATTCCTCGTTATAACTTTGACCATAAATAAGTGTTAAAATATAAAAACTAAGACGTTATGACAAAAAACATATACATTCGTCATAACAAAAAAAATTTGGAAACATATTTTTTGAATGAAAAAAAATTGAATATATATAAAATGAAGAGAAATTGAGTCAAAGAGTCGTCTCGAAAACTATTCAATACAAACTACGAAAATTATTATGAACTGGGGGAATATTCTATTAATGTCAACTATTATCAATATTATTACTATTACTATTAGTTTTATTATTTTATCAAGCTCAAAGCACAATTTACAAGAAATTAGTGGTCAACCGAAAACTACCATGGTCCCACTCCTACTCCTACTACTACTAGTACTATTGTTATTACTACTATTATTACTAATATTGACCCTATTTATCTATAATTTTCTCTCTCTAGAATTTTTTAACACTCTCTCTGAAGACAACCGTTTATGGTTGACCATGACAACGGTCTCCTCCCGGAGACTACCTCTGAAAATCTCCCTCGCACTGACACCAACAACACCAACGCGCCAAAACGGAAAAAAGTGCACTTGAGCGAATTTCTGTCGGAAACGCCCTCAGAACCGGGTATGGTAATGCACAATCCCAGAAATAGGTATCAAAATTTGGCTGAAACTGAATCCAATAATTTCAACACTAAGTTCTCTTACAGCGATATGGTACAAGAAATTAATACTAGACCTTTGGATGATGATATAGATGATATTGAAGATTTGACCGTTGAATCCGATGACGATACGTCATCTGACTCGGACACTGAAGACGAATTTTGCCCTAGAATTCGTCTTACTAGAGAGGAGAAAATAGCTTTAAGAAGACCTTGGCGACGAGCACTCATAATAAAAATGTTCGACAAGCAAATCGGGTATTTAACTTTGATGAGAAAACTCCAAGCAAAATGGTCGCTAAAAGGTAAACTTACCCTTACTGACTTGGGACATCCGTACTATGTTGATTGTCTTTCCTCTAAGGAAGATTATGAACATGTTTTGATGCAAGGACCATGGATGATAGATGACCACTATCTTACAATCAGAAAATGGATACCGAATTTTGTTCCATCCGACGATAAAATTCAGTTTCTCACAGCCTGGGTACGTATACCTAACCTTCCTATTGAGTATTTTAATAAGGAGTTCCTCTCAAAAGTATGCTCCAAGATAGGAACGGTCGTGCGAATTGACAAGAACACTGAATCCGCTGAAAGAGGACAGTTTACACGTATGAGCATAGAGGTCGATTTAAACAAGCCTTTACTTTCGAAATTTTGGCTAAAGGGTAAAATCTACCATATCCAGTACGAGGGATTGAGAATGATATGCTTCAAATGCGGTCGCCTTGGACATTCAGCGGAAAACTATCTGCCCCAATCACTCAACAAAGGAGCAGAGATTGACTCGTATACGTCCGACGAAAATCAAGATAAGGAAATAGTTGAGAGCGAGAACAACCCGGAGAAACAAAATCCCACCACCCCGAATTTTGGGGAATGGATGTTGGTCAAGAAACCGCCTCGACGAAACCTACCATTTAGAAACGACAAGGCTAAAGGTCCGGATGATCCTTCGAGTTCAAAAAATACGATGTTCAACTTCGGTAAAGATTCTAACAATAATTCCGGCTCGAGATTCTCGACGCTAGAAAATCAAAACCCAGTCTCACCAATATTTACCCTTACTAATCACAGTAACAATACTCCCCAAATATCCCCAAAAAATACCTTACCAAATCAAACCAATATTCCAAGAAAGAATTCACATCATACCAAAACGCAATCTCGCAATCCAATTAATTACCAAATTCGTTCCACCAATAATTCCAAAAAAATTTACACGAATAATACCAATAATAGTGCAGCTAATACGTTCGACTCTTTAGCTTTAAAGGATATTACCAATATTCCAAATTTAACAAATAACGATATTACTGTATCTACCACCTCCCCTGTTTCATACTCTGTAATCCCATACTCCACCTTACTTACCAACCATGATGCACCACATTCCCTACCTCGAATTGTCCCTGCCCCAACCCCGGTACCTGCCTCAGCTCCCCACGTTCGAGATGATACCTCCTTCTCGGAAAATTTCGATGTCATCTTGGATGGGGACCCGCGCTCCCTTTATGGGGGTGATGATAAAGGAATGCCCAATCATGGACATCAAGTTCGAAGCTCAAACGCAGGATATGACAAATCTCCAAGTGGAGATGTCGATTCCATGGAATATTAATCAAATTCTCTCACTCTTAAGTCGAGCTTATCTATCGTATCTATCTTATATACCTGTATTTATGTCAGACAGAATTCCGTCTTTGTCTCCCAATCTTGCCCCCATTACCTGTATGGTGTGGAATATTCAAGGCACCGGTAGTAGAAATAAAATTAGCGTTCTGAAAGAAGTCGTTCGAACGTATAGGCCTTCCCTCCTAGCTCTGGTAGAAACACATATGAACGGAACACATGCTGAAAAGATTAAATCAAATCTGGGTTACAGTGGTCATGCGCGTGTTGATGCATCGGGATTTAGTGGAGGAATTTGGTTATACTGGCGCCCTGATTTAGTAGATGTTAACGTTGTCACAAGTCATGCTGAATACATAACAATAGAAGTTGCAAGAAGAGGAGAGATGCCTTGGTTCTTTTCAGCCGTGTATGCAAGCCCAAATCCACGCAATAGACTCGAACTTTGGACTGAACTGGAACAGTTTGCTGCTATGAATAGTATCACGTGGTTATTAGCGGGAGATTTCAATGAGACTCGATCCTTAGATGAAAGACACGGAGGAGACAGAAATATGGCTAGACGCTGTGAAAGATTCAACAATTGGATAGAAAATTGTGAGTTGTTAGAGCTGGAATTTTCAGGACCGAGGCATACATGGGCTAGGGGTAATTCGGAAGAAAATCGTCAAAGTGCTAGACTTGATAGAGCTTTGTGCAGTAGTAACTGGGGTACTATGTTTGAGAACGCCATTGTTAACCACCTTCCGACCTTCCAGTCTGATCATTGTCCGTTATTTATTTCCCCGAATGGTTTTGCCCCACTTCAATCGATAAGACGCCCTTTTCGCTTTCAGGCTGCTTGGTTAACTCACGAGCATTTCTCAGACTATGTTGCAGCACATTGGAAGAGTAATAATAACCTGGTTTCACAATTATCAGAACTTTCCAACAATCTGCAAATATGGAACGAAGAAGTCTTCGGAAATATCTTTCGGAAAAAGCGAGAACTTTTGGCTAGAATTGGAGGGTGCCAAAAGAAACTGTCTATGTCTAGAGAATCAAATTTAATAAAGCTTGAGGCTAAGTTAAGGCGAGAATTAGATGAAGTATTAGAGAGAGAAGAATTATTATGGTACCAAAAATCCCGGGTTGATTTTATTAAAGATGGGGACCGCAGTACGTCTTATTTCCATACGAGTACTCTGATCCGTCGCTAGAGAAACCGAATTCGATCCCTCAAAAATGATGAAGGCCTATGGGTGGACAAGGAAGAAGATGTTAAAAGAATGGTGATTGATTATTACAAAAAGCTATATACAGCAGAAAGTTCAACTTATGAGTCTGACATGATACCGTTTGGGTTCTTTCAAGAATTTCGAAGTGACGATTGGGAAAAATTAACAGCATACTATTCTTGTGCAGAAATCGAAAAGGCTATTAATCAGATGGGTGCCCTTAAAGCCCCTGGTCCCGACGGATACCAGGCTTTATTTTACCAAAAACATTGGTCGATTGTAAGAACCGACGTCTGTGCCATGGCAATAAAAGCCTTAGAAGGTAAAGGATTTCCGGAAGGCATGAACGATACTCATTTGGTCCTTATTTCGAAAGTTGATGGACCTGAACTCGTTTCTCAGTTCCGTCCTATCAGTCTGTGCAATGTTGCTTACAAAATTGTGAGCAAAACTCTAGCTAATAGAATTAAAAAAGTGCTCCCTTGGGTAATTTCGGAAAACCAAAGTGGGTTCGTCCCGGGGCGGCATATTTCAGACAATATAGTAGTGTTCCAAGAAACAATGCATACTATGAGAAAAAAGAAGGGAGTTAGAGGGTATATGGTTATAAAGATCGACCTCGAAAAAGCGTATGACAGATTGCGGTGGGACTTCATTCATAATACCCTAGTAGACATGTGCTTTCCTGCCACTATGATAGATACAATAATGGAATGTGTCACTATCTCGTCTATGCAAATTCTATGGAATGGGGAACAAACGGAAAAATTTACTCCGTCTAGAGGAGTTCGGCAAGGAGATCCGTTATCTTCTTATCTATTCGTAATGTGTCTGGAAAAATTACAACAACTTATAGACGAAAAAGTGCGTGAAGGAGAATGGCGACCTATACCCATTTGTAAAGACGGTCCCAAGATATATATCCAACCTATTTTTCGCGGATGACATGGTCCTATTTGCAGAAGCCACTACTCAGCAAGCTTAAAATATGAATACAGTACTTGATATTTTCTGTAAAGCTTCAGGGGAAAAGGTAAACAAAACGAAGTCCAAAGTCTTTTTTTCAAGTAATTCCTCCATTTACGATAAAGAATCCATTGCAAATATTCTTGGTCTCGAGACAACCGAGGACCTGGGATCCTACCTCGGAATGCCCACCATTAACGGGCGAGTTACGAAGGATTCCTTTGCTCACCTCGAAGAGAAATTTAATAGACGACTTTCGGGCTGAAAAACAAAGCACTTATCTCTAGCGGGACGAAGCACCCTTGTCCAATCGACTTTATCGACGTTAGCTACCTACAGTATGCAAACGGCTAAGATACCAAGATCGGTCTGCGATTCGATTGATAGAAAGACACGACGTTTCCTTTGGGGAGGGACGGAAGAGAAAAAGAAGACTCACCTTATTTTCTGGGAAACAATTCAAAAACCGAAAAACAGGGGAGGGCTCGGTTTCCGGTCATCTCGTCAAGCCAATGCCGCTTTTCTTACTAAGCTAGGATGGAGAGTGTTGTCTGAACCCAAGAGTCTATGGTCGAGGGTACTTCGAGCTAAATATTGTAACGGTAGATGTGACGTGGATATGTTTCAACCAAAATCGAATATGTCGAATGTGTGGGCAGGCATTACTTCCCAAGCCAAAATCATTAACTCCGGCTGCTCAATGGCTGTAGGAAATGGTAGACGGACACTATTTTGGGATCACTCTTGGGCTGGTGAAGGGTGCCTGGTTGATAAGACAATCTGTTGGAGTAAGTGTCCTCCACAATAGTACGCCACATAATAAATCTTATTAAGGAATATAATTGGGATATTTATTGACTATATATATGATTAGTCAGTTGATTAACGTAAATCAATAACGGTTGGCTGACTAGAGTTTGACGTTATTGTCGTTTGACGGCGGTGATCAACTGATCCCTTTCGGTCACACCTAAAGGATGAAATCCAAATAGTAACTAATTATTGGTATACGATACAGTTAATTAGTACATTACATATATTCGATATGTACGAGAGTTAATTGTTAGAAATTGAGTTAAGAACTCAAATTCGATTAAACTTATTTTTCAATGATGCGATAATTGACTAATAAATTTATATCTTATTTTAATACGATTAAATAAGATTTAACTTAGTAATTAATTGTTAAATTACTAAATTAGTTGAGGTTTTGAGATAGAGGTAATTAGTTAATTATATTTACAAGGAGTTGTAAAATAAAGTAACTAAGCATTGTGGGACCCATTATATATTGATATAATGGTAAAATATTACTTAAAATGTTAAGTACATATTATTTATTTAATTGAGTCATATAATTGTTATATGATCAAATTAACACTTAATTATACAAGATAATTAACCATATGATCAATAAGTATTTGTGAGACAAATATAAAAAATCAAAATGGACCAAACTGGGCCATTGTGGCCGGTTAGATTGCTAGTTATATGGTGATGATTGTTGTTCTTGTTTACACTCTTTAGTTACCAATTGAAAGTGACATAACAAGTAGAATACAATCATCACTTATACTACAACACTCTACCCTAATGCATGTGATTAAAATAAGCAAAATGAGAGCCTTGTGATGCTCATATGGACCGGCCATATTGCCTATAAAAGGGCAATATGGTTGATCATTTTATTTGTTCATTCATGCTTGTTTTCCTTACTTCTCTCAAAACTCATCTTCTCTCTAAAAACTCTCAAATACTAATATTTAATAAGTATTACTAGTGTAGTAATATAGTCATAATATTAGTAGATTAATATCTATCTTATTATCTAGTTAATAATAAGTGTAGATTATTTGGATTAATCTTGGTGCAACTTAGAGGAGATCTTCTACTTTGAAGATTATTTGTGTTCATCCATATTATAAAGAACAAAAGAAGGAGTTATTGTTGTGCCATCGATTTTCCATATCAATGGAGGAAATTTCTCTTTTAGATAATGTCTTTTATTTGCATGATGTACCAGGGGCGGTAGGGAGGGGGGTGGCGCAATAGGTAAGCCCAACATGTTTTGAGAATAATTAATTTTTAATATCTATCAAAAGCATTATAACATGTTAGCAAAGTTGGTTGTTGCAAAATGTTTTAAGTAACCCATGATTTGTAGGTTGTGGGTTCTAGCCTTCTATCTATCATATTTTGTGTCGTTTTGATAATTTTCTATACTTTCAAGCAAGTAAATTTTGTATTTTGATAAATTTTCTATACATTCAAGCGAGTACATTTTAAATTATAATTATATTTTCATGAATTTTCTATAGTTTCAAGCCGGTAAATCCACATTTATTATACGTGATGTGTCAAATTCAAATTTAACAACAAAAATATTTTGTTAAAAGGATTGGAAGTATAAATTTTGAACGTACCTTATGTTTACAGCAACTACAACATTACCCCACTGCCTCAATGGCTCCCGTAAATTATGTAATAAGGGAGGGTTGGATGTACGCAGTACAGTTTTACCCTTGTGTTAGCAACAAAAAGAGACTGTTTCTGAATGACCCAAGATGAAATTGCGTCGAAAACTACATCGAATCACTAATATTTCACAATAGAAAGAAACACAGTTACTTTAGTAAGCCATTTTGCTTTATTCCATCGTAATACGGAACCAACGAGTAATGAATCTTTGACTCCATAGAAAAATATATTTCAGACTCTCCGTTAAACTCAATAACATATTACCATTTTCGCTCTAAATTACAAAAATTGACTACATTAAATTTTGATGTTAGTATTTTTTTTTCACCATAGTATATCGTAATTTAGAATATAGCCCTACATGCATTTTCATCCTGGCTCCGCCCCTGCATGTTACATAGATCATTAAATACTAAATTAACAAGTAATTTAGCAACTAATTAGAGGAGTCTAATTAAGGTCTATGGACTTTCATGTGGTATCAGAGCTAGCTTGTAGCATGCATGTTCATTTTGGACATTTT
>JAIUZE010021331.1:0-12699 GCA_022085475.1 Heliosperma pusillum | reverse complement strand
GTACCCCAAATTGCGTAGATCAATTCACGAAAGAGGCGGAAAAGAGCACAAGCCTCATAACAAGCGGTACGCTTCATGCAAATAACACCACCTCGCAAGTACACAACATTTGACGGCCGGGTCGATCAACGCATAGCGTTCACCTCCCAACAACGTCGTCGTATGCCCACTAACACATGCATTTAAGCAGTAGGATACCTCTCCGTTCCGACATTCCAGCCTTACGAACGGAAAGGTAGCCAAGGGAATGAGAATACAAAGCACAAGACAAAATAGTGCTCAAACCGACTCATTTGTAAAAACCGACTCAAAGGGGGACATACCCCAAAACCGTCACAAAACATATGATACAAGCGAAAGAAATATCATATCATCAAAACATTCATATTATAAGTCACTACGTAAAATTATACGATAAACGAATCATGCGAACTATTATAAATTACGAGTTTGGAAACTAACTAAAACAAGGGTTCACTTCAAACGGTCATAACTAGAGTTCTAGATATGGGAATGCATAAATTCCAAGTCGAGGTGATAGCTTATCCTCTTACGGTTCCAACGAATGGTCACAAGCCCAAAACAAGCAAGTAACGAAGGAGATATGATCATTCTACCAAAAAGGGTCAGTGCAGTGAAACTGCACAAGTCACGACCGTGACTTGTATTTCACGACCGTGAAATGAGGTTTCACGACCGTGACATGCCATCTCACGACCGTGAGATGTGTGACCAATTCACCCGAGAACCTTCAACATAAATTCAATCCTTTTATTTCCAATTCTCATAATTCATTTCTAATAACTATCAACAATCAATATTCATCATCAACAATCATCAAATAACAACAATCATTATCCATAACATAATTCCTAACTTACTTATCGTATTCTAAATACGAATCCTAGCATATAAAGCATATAAAACACGTAAATGATACCGAGTAACCCTTCACCGTTACCTTTTACGCGTCTTTAATCGATTACTAAACCTTCCTAGTCTCCACCTACATACAATTAGATAATAAAAGATGAATATCATTCACCTTGAGAAAGACGGATAATTTAAAAAGCGAGAAAGACGGTAATTTTATTACCAATACGGATAGAGGAAGCTAAGAGGGGAAGAATAAGACGAACTTACGAGAATTTGAGCGAGAATTGAAGGCGTAGCGATGATTCTAAGTTTGAGCAAGAATGGAGGCTAGGGTTTTGGTGTTTACTAGAGAGGGAGAAGAAGATGATGAATGAGGGTGAGTTAGGGTTAAGGGGGAGTATATGTAGGGTGAGTCGGAAAAGTCAACGAAAGTCAAAGACGGCTCAAAAGTCAAGAAAAATCAAAGACGACTCAAAAGTCAAGAAAAATCAAAGACGACTCAAAAGTCAAGAAAAGTCAAAGACGACTTAAAAGTCAAGAAAAGTCAAAGACGACTTAAAAGTCAAGAAAAGTCAAAGACGACTTAAAAGTCAAGAAAAGTCAAACTCGTCTTAAGACGGGATTTTCATGGAATCTCGCGGAAGTTCCAAATACGAACTCGGAAATTCTAAATTCGACTCGAAACATAAAATTCAAATTTAAAACTTAAATTTGCTGAAAAGATTTCATAAAATATTTCTACTAGAAACATAGGGTACATTTCCGGGTGTTACAATTTTGCTTGGTATTTTGGGTTCGGGTGTGAGCTAGCGGGCGTTGTCCCTGGATGAAACACCTCTAGACGGTCATTAGCTAGATGCTAAATAACTTTGTCTTTTGTTGACACTTTGAGAGACTACGTCTCTTGTAGTATTTTGTATTTGGTTTGTAATATTTGACAATCCTCGTATTTCCTATTTGTATGTAAAAAGTTTTAAAAACATCGTATTTTCCGCAAATTAAATCACATGCTTGTATGTTTTATTTCCGCATTCGCGAGGGTTGTCACATTTATCAACTAAAATACATAAAGCATGTGAAAATTAATCAAATTAAATCTTCAAATTTAGATCTGAAATGTGGGACATTTATGCAACCAGTAATAATTTTCTTATTGCATAATATCTATTTTAGCTATATTTTCTAAATAAGTCACTATTTATGCCATTTTTACATTAAACGTAGTAGCCCTTAAAATTATTTCTAATAACCCATACTAGTTTTAACCCCGTGCAAAACTGCACGGGGTGTTTTTATGAAAAATAGTAAAGATATTATTAATAAAACATACATAATCTAATTGGGTGAAATTTATGAAATGAGCCAATGTATTTTACAAATAATATTTTTTAGTCAAAGTTCAGGCATGAATATTCACGTCCAAGTCTTGTATTATACGGGTTTTTATGACAGGCCCAAATTTTAGTGTTTTTTTATAGTAAACTTTAATATAGAAGTTTGAATTATCATCGTTGATAGATTAGTTTTTCAAATAATTGTCGTTATTCGTTATAATTTATATTTGTTGAATTTATTTTTTTGTTTAATTTGTAATCTCTTCAATTTATTTTTTTGGTAAATCTATTGTGATTTTCATTTAAAATAGTAAAAAAAAATTAGATTGAAAGTATTCCCGCCGTCTCAATTATTTGTGTATTTTTTATTAAAATATCTAAGATAAAGTTTAAAAAAATGACCGAGGCGGATGGAATCAGATTTAAAAGTTAAGGCTAAAGTTGGGGAAGTAGGAAAAATGTCAACGACGCGTAGTTTTTTGTTTACGATTATTGATAAAAACTGCAAATATTTTTAATCGGTTTTTCGAGTTTAAGTTTATTTGACCATGTCTTTAATTACTGATAAGTGTTAATTTGTATGATTTTATCCCCTCATTTTAGCTCGGTTTGATATGGTTTATCCACTTTAAGAAGTGGTTTTATGAGCTAATCTCTCCTTTGCAGTATTTCTCGTGCTTTAATGTCATTTATAGGAATTGAGTCGTTTCTACTTCAAATCCCGTCATTTGAAGGAAGTATGAGCAAGGAGAAGCTAAGAAGGACGATTACGTGAGGTTAAGATGACATGCTATAAAGATCTAGAGGTCCCGAGTCAAAGGGAACAAGTTTCAAGTCATTCCGAGCTCATAAGCACAAGTTGCGACGGTTTTGGTATTCGTCGACGAAAGTCGTCTCAAACCTCATACTCCGACCCTTAACCCTTGGGGACATGATCAAGCTCAAATAGGAGAGGAAATGAGGCCCAAGAGGTGTTAGTTACGTCCTCGTTCGAATCTAAAGTCAATGGAAGTCAAGTCATTAGCCAAAGGAGATGAAACGAAAGTCAAGCACCAAGATTACAACTTACCCGATCGGGTATGTGGTGAACCCGATCGGGGAAGTCTGCTGATGAACGCTTCTTGGCTCTTCTTCTACCAAGCCTTAATGGAGTGCTTTATTAGGTTGTCTAGGGTATGAATTTGGACGAAACAGAGCAGCCTCTCAACCCTATAAATAGCCTATGCATCACACACAATTTGAACAACAACAACAACGAAATGTACAAAAACCCTAGCCTCCACACAACATTAGATTAGATTAGTTTTTCTTCTTTCTCTCATCTTTCTTAGTTTAGTTTAGTTTTAGTTTTCTCTAGTTTAGTTTAGTTCTAAGTTTTCTTCAATTGTATGGTTCTACTTGTAATTGGAACTCAATTTTCCGGGTTTGCGTTTCCTATTCAAGTTCTTATTCCATTTAAATCTTTGCTCATCCTTTCCGATAATCTTTATTCTCATGTTTACATTATAGTTTCCTTTTCTTTTGGTATATCCTTTATCATGTTTACCACTCTTAGTTTTATAATCTTAGTTGCCCTTTCATCGTTAATTATGCATAAGTAGCCGTTTTTCTAGGGTGTAGGGTAGCCATGTTAGGTTAATTAAAAGATGAAAATTGGATAAAAGAAATTGTGCTTTTAAAACGTTGTGTCTATGCATGTTTGGATTGTAATGATGGTTAACGATTTCTGGCCAAAATCATTGACTAGAATGGAATTCTTTTCCAAGTTAGAGATACGTGAATTGAATAGACAAAGCATGATATGGTGGATTAAGACCTAGTAAATTGCCTAAAAGCCTGCTAGACCATTGATCTATGATTGTAATGAACACGTCATTCTTACGAACTCACAATGAATTATTTGCATGTTCTAAATCCAATTTCATCAATATGTTAATCTACATGTGTGAACCTACTTCCCTAGATTCTTTTCTTTATTGCATTGTTATCATTTTTATTCTAGCATTTAGTAATTAGTGACAAACATTTGCCAATCGTACAAGGTAGAGTTCTAACCATAACTATTCACAAGTATCTCCCGTCTCCCCGAGATCGACCCCTTACTTCCCTAATTACATTAATTTGTTGTTAGCCTAGTCTGGGTTATTTATCTTTGATTAGGGTACGCGACAACCCTGTCAAATTTTGGCGCCGTTGCCGGGGAGCACGGTTTTGTTTATTTGTGATTAGTAGAGTTTTACCTTGTCTTTTTTTTTCTTTTCTTTTGTCTCGAGGAACACTTGTTCCTTGAGATTTTTCTCACCTTTTCCTTGTAGTATAGTGACTCTTTTCAGGTAATAGGAATATTTTCTTTCAAAGGGATTGCTTTATTTTCTCTCAATGACTATCTATTTCCAACCTCCACAATGCGAGAATGAGCCTTTCCATGCATACCTCGACCGATTTTATAGCTATTATAACCATATTATCTCTCTTGGGTATACCCTTGATGAGACCTATATGAGACATGTCGTGCCTCATGGAATGCTCATTGAGTGTCGTAGCCTGGCTATGTAATTGAGTGGTGGAAGTCTTTATCAGAAGAGAGGTGAGGAACTTTGGATTTTCTTGAACTTTATGGCATCCCAATCTCGGGAAGAAACGCACCGGCGGTTGAGAATCCAAGAGCAACTCAATGAAATCATGGCTCAAGTTCAAATGCTCAAAGGGCAAAAGGAAGAACCCGCGTTTAAAAGAAGTAAGCCAATCAATTTTCCTTATGCTTTTTTGGCCCCCCCATGTGAGTCTAACTCTCCCCAATCATATGAATTAATAGATGACGATGATGATGGTCCAACCTTTTCTATTGATAGTCACTCTAGTGTCGTTCCATTTGACAATTTTGAGACCCGCATTATTGATATTGACCATATGGTAGTCGAGACTTTAGACAAGGATGTTGTTAAGCCCATTTGTGACTCCAATGGAGAGTCGTCGATCGAGTCATCAGATTTCTTTGAAAAACCCTTCGCTAAGGATATTCAAGATTTATTTGAGAATGATACTGGGTTTTGTGAACCTAGCCTTGAAATTAAGTGGGATCAACCACCCATTTTTGATTCCCACTCCTTTGATTCATCCTACTCCCAATTAGAGTCAACTAATGATATTTTGGGAACTAATTGTTTGTTCCATGATCTTAAACATTTCATTCCATCTCTCACTGACGAGTGGAGCAGTTCAGTGGTCATCTATGAAGTTTGTCATGCGCACAATGATAAGATATATCAATTCTTACCTTCAATATTTCATGACTATATCTTGTCAATTGCTTACATATGTTTTTGTATAGCTCATGCGCAGGTATATGATCGACTGCTAAGGGCATTGACATGCTTTTTAAGGCACAAAGAATGATTTTCATTAATAAAGAGTCTAGCAAGACATTTAAATAAAGCTTCGCGGGAGGCAACCCGTGTTCTATTATATTTTTGTTATGAAATAAATTATTTTTGTTGGACCATTTAATAATGTTAATTTTTAAATAATTCATTTAGTTTTGGTTCTAATAGCTTTGACAATAAGACAATAATTTTATCTAGTATTGTAGTAGCTTGTTCATCACAGGTACTTTGGTGCTTGGGTTGTACTTTGCCCCCGTTTTCAAGCTAGCTTGGGGGGAGCTGCTGCACGGTTGTATGTTTTCTTTTCTTTCTTTACCATTTTGTTGAGTCGTCCCCCATTCCTTTGTTGGTTATGTTGTCCTTCTTTGTGTTTTCTGCGCTTAAACCCGTTTCGCACATTGAGGACAATGTGTTATTCTAGCTTGGGGGAGGGATTTAGTTTGTGGCGTTGTTTATTTAGTCTAGTTGTTTATTGAATTTGAAAAATTTGAAAAATCCAAAAAACTCAAAAATTAAAAAGAAAATTAATAAAAGTTGTGTGTTTTGTCCACCCAATTGTGTTGTGCATAATGTCATTCGTCAATGCATTTCCCTTATTGTAGCTTTTTAGCCAATGTTTCACGCTTTTGACGGAATTTTGCATACATGGTGATGTCTTGTACACAGTCGGTGAGAGATTGATTTTAGACTTATTAGGCTTGATCTTGACTTTGACAAATTACATATACGGTAAGGTAGAGCCTCCAGTGATCTGTACATCTATACCCGATCCCAATTAGGTGTGTGTAGTTTCTCGTAATGATTTGCGTCACATAAAAAAAAAACAAGTATGGTTTTCATTCCATTTCTAGTGAGCATTACATTCATGATTTAAAAAGCATTTGAAGCCATTCACTTTGAATCCATTGCCTAAATTTAGCCCCTTTTCACATTGTTTCACATTTCATTAGCTACATGTAAAAATATTGCCTACCTTGTTAAGTTAGTAGCTATACCGTTTGTGTTTGGGTGCTCATTTGGGATATTGTTCAATTTATGTCAAAGTGATCTTGATTGGACGGAATTACTGATTGCCGTACCGAAGGAAAAAAAATGAAAAGAAAAAGAAATGAAAAAACAAATGATGTTGAATATGAAAGAATGAAAAGAAAGAAAGAAGCATGTATTGAAAAGAAAAAAAATGGTTTATGAAAAGGAGAAGAAGTTGTGAGTGTTATTTCCATGATCCGAAATTCAAAAAGTTGGGAAATTCACTCTTGTGTTGCCATGAGTATAAGCCAATTTGCTATTTTTGGCTTAGTTTTATTTTCTTGGGAATGGTTCCGAGTTTTGATTGAGCATCCTTGCATAATTGGTATGTTGCTAGCTTGACCTGTAACACCCGGAAATGTACCCTATTTTTCTAGTAGAAATATTTTACGAAATCTTTTCAGCAAATTTAAGTTTTAATTTAGAATTTTATGTTTCGAGTCAAATTTAGAATTTCCGAGTTCGTATTTGGAATTTCCGCGAGATTCCATGAGAATCCCGTCTTAAGGCGAGTTTGACTTTCCTTGACTTTTTCTTTCATATTCCACTCATACTCTTTTAACCTAATTCATTCAACATAAACCAAAACCCTTACTTCTTCCTTAACCAAATATCAAACCCTTGCCTCCATAGCTTTTTCGATCTTTGAATCATCCTTGCTCATTCGTTACTTGCTAGAATTCACGTAAGTTCGTCTCATTCTTCTCCCCTTACCTTCCTCTATCCGTATTGATGTTAAAATCATCGTCTTTCTCGCTTTTCAAATTTCCCGTCTTTTTCTCAAGATGAATTTCATTCATCTTTTATGATCTATTTGTAGGTGGTGACCTCCAAGATCCCGACAAAGACTATTACCTTATTGAAGAGGAGCTTGACGAGTAGTGAAGACGCTTAAAGTTAACGGTGAAGGGTTACTCGATATCATTTATGTGTTTTACATGCTTTATATGCTAGAAATCGTATTAGAATACGATTAGTAAGCTTAGGAATCATGTTATGATTAATGAATGTTGTTAATTGATGATTGATGATGATGATACTTGTGGTTTGATGGAAATTGATATGTGAAATGATGATTTATGATAATAGTTGATGATGGTTGAGTTTAGAAGAAATTGAGCCGTCTAAACTCATTTCACGGTCGTGAGACTCATTTCACGGTCGTGAGATTCATTTCACGGTCGTGAGACTCAAGTCACGGTCGTGAAAAAGTGGCTGATGTTTTACCTTTGCGTAACAGAGTGTTTCACGGTCGTGAGATGTAAGTCACGGTCGTGAAACTCATTTCACTGTCGTGAAATACAAGTCACGGTCGTGACTTGTGCAGTTTCACTACACTGACCCCTTTTCGTAAAATGATCATATCTCCTTCGTTACTTGCTTGTTTTGGGCTTGTGACATCTCGTTGGAACCGTAAGAGGATAAGCTATCACCTCGACTTGGAATTTCTGTATTTGCATGTCTAGAACTCTAGTTATTACAGTTTGAAGTGGACCCTTGTTTTAGTTAGTTTCCAACCTCGTTGTGTGGAGATAAGATCTATGTTTCCTATTTATTATGCTTCTTAAACTTGGTCTAATGCTTAGGTATCATGTATTGATTCATGTTTTGGATATATGATATTTTCATTCGCGTGTATCACATGTTTTGTGACGGTTTTTGTTATGTCCCACTTTGAGTCGGTTTTTACAAATGTTACGGTTTGAGCACTATTTTGTCTTGTGCTTTGTACTCTCATTCCCTTGGCTACATTCCCGTTCGTAAGGCTGGAATGTCGGAACGGAGAGGTATCCTACTGCTTAAATGCATGTGTTAGTGGGCATACGACGACGTTGTTGGGAGTTGAACGCATTGCGTTGATCGACCCGGCCGTCAAATGTTGTGTACTTGCGAGGTGGTGTTATTTGCATGTAGCGTACCGCTTGTTATGAGGCTTGAGCTCTTTTCCGCCTCTTTCGTGAATGTTTGCTACCGAATTTTATTTTTGCATTTTGTCATTTGTCACATATGTGGCATGTGACATGTAACATGTAATTTAGCTTATAAATGTGCATTTAACCAATTTAAATGCAATTTCATAACAAATAATTAGACTTAACATTTTAAGTCAAATTTTATAATTACATGTAAATAAAATTGGTCATCTCCAATTTGGCTAATATAATCTACAAAAAATTGTAATTATAATCAACCAATTTGACTTATCTCAAATGTTGCATAAACATAATGCATTCTTAGTAATATAACAATTAAATTACTAAAATGAATCTTATTTATTCATATTACAATATCATATAATTCTCACTTAGAATATACACTTAGTTCAATTTTAAGGGATTAATTAATCCGTATCGCTATACAACTAATTAATGTTCATGATTAGGGGATTGTCCTTTAGGTGTGACCTCAAGGGATCAACTGATCACCACCGTCATACGACAGCAACGTCAAACTCCAGTGAGCCAATCGTTACCGATTTGACCAGTTGACTATAATATTCATCATCCCTTTGTATTCTTATTATTGAGATTTAATTACGTGAGCGCAATATTGTTGAGGACACTCAATCCAACACGAACTGTTGAAGCTCTTCTTGCATTGCCACAATCCTGTCGGATTTTGCAAGTGCTTCTTTGATGTTTGGTAGGCTCTATGGTAGACAGAAAAGAATAGAATGAACAAAAGTTATTTAATGTTCGCGTTGTTTGAACTCCCTTATTCAAACTTCCTAGGATACTATCCATAGGATGAGACCTCTTATATTTCCATTTCTTAGAGTTCCTTGGCTCATCATCATCTGATGAACTCTGACTTTCCTCAAATGATTCAGAGTCAAGATTGGTTCCCCCTGTGTAACACCCGGAAATGTACCCTATTTTTCTAGTAGAAATATTTTACGAAAGCTTTTCAGTAAATTTAAGTTTTAATTTATAATTTTAAGTTTCGAGTCGAATTTAGAATTTCCGAGTTCGTATTTGGAATTTCTGCGAGATTTCATGAAAAAGCCGTCTTAAGTCTAGTTTGACTTTTCTTGACTTTGGAAATCGTCTTTGACTTTTTCCTACACAACTCACACTACTCCCTCTTTAACCTAATATTCATTTAACACAAAATCAAACACAAAACCCCTTTCTTCTCCCTTAAGAAATCTCATATTTTCCCTCTTTGATTTCAATCTTAGAATTGGCGTAGTTTCTTCGTTACTCGATAGAATTTACGTAAGTTTATCTTATTCTTCCTTCCGTACCTTCCTCTATCCATATTGATATTTTATCTCCTCTATCCGTACCTTCCTCTATCCGTATTGATAATAAAATTATCGTCTTTCTCGCTTTTTAAGCATTCCGTCTTTCTCAAGATGAACTTTATTCATCTTTTTACGATCTAATTGTAGGTGGCGACCTCCAAGATCCCGACAAAGACTATTTCCTTATAGAAGAGGAGCTTGACGACTAGTAGAGACGCTTAAAGGTAACGGTGAAGGGTTACTCAGTATCACTTACGTGTTTTACATGTTTATATGCTAGAAAATCGTATTAGAATACGATTAGGAAGATTAGGATTCATGCTATGATTAAATGATGTTATATGATGAATATTGATGATATATATTGATTGTTGATGATTATTTGAAGTATATATGAGAATTGAAATGATTTGGAAATGAATTGGTTAAGTGTAAGAGGCTCTCGGGTGAACTGGGGTTCCCTGCCGGTCGACCGGCCGCCGGTCTGCCAACCGGCTGGGAACACTCCAGTAACTCATTTGGAAAATTGGATTTTTGTATAAGAGGTGCTCCAGGCTGGCCAACCGGCCACCGGTCCATCCACCGGCCTGGAACACATCAGTAAGGGAAGTTTTGATTTTGGTGTAGTGCTCTGTGCCGGTCGACCGGCCGCCGGTCGACTGACCGGCCCAGACCTCAATTCTCTGTTTTTCTATGATTTTGGAATTTTGCCCTGTGTTTTGAGCCGGCCCACCGGCCACCGGTCCCCTGCCCGGCCTGGAACACGGCTGTGTTGTTTTTCTTTAACTTATAAAACTCGTAATTTATAATAGTTCGCATGATCCGTTTACCGTATAATTTTACGTAATGTCTTATAATATTCATGTTTTGGATATATGATATCTCTTTCGCATGTATCACATGTTTTGTGACGGTTTTTCGATATGTTTCCGCTTTGAGTCGGTTTTTACAAATGAGTCTGTTTGAGCACTATTTTGTCTTGTGCTATGTACTCTCATTCCCTTGGCTACCTTTCCGTTTGGGGGGAAGAGCTGGAATGTCCAGGGAACGGAGAGGTATCCTACTGCTTAATTGCATGTGTAGTGGGCATATGACGACGTTGTTGGGAGTTGAACGCTATGCGTTGTTCGACCCGGCCGTCAAATGTTGTATACTTGCGAGGTGGTGTAATTTGCATGTAGCGTACCGCTTGTTATGAGGCTTGTGCTCTTTTCCGCCTCTTTCGTGAATTGATCTACCGAATTTGGGGTACTCGGCATTTATTATTATAAGCCCGAGTCTTGGATGCGAAACGTTTTATCGCATGTCGAATCGGAACACGTTTATACCGAGATCCTGGCCAGGTTTAGACTAGGACCGGATATTTATTATCGTCGTGCTACCAGGAGGAAATTAGTCTACATACGCGAAATGTTTTATCGTGTATGCTTTCATGGAAATGTTTTATCCCGTGGATGCCTTTTAATCATACTTGCCATGTACACGATGCTAGTGCGTTTCATTTACCGTGAGAGAGTCGTCTTGAGTCGTCTTGAGTCGTCTTGAGTCGTCTTTGAATGCGTGATTTCATGATATTGTTCATGGTCATGGCATGAGTTGGCACCGTCATTGTCTTGGTTCGTGAATGGATGATAATATGTTGGATTTGTGTAATCATCGCATGACTTGACTGGTTTGTCTGTCGAGTCTCAATCTTATCAATCTTATACCGCTAACGGTGAGATGCAAGCCCTAGTGAGCGTATTCGATTGCCTAAGAGTGTCCTTCCCGAGTCTTTGAATAACATGATGGATTCGGATTTGTGCCTCTTATGTCCTTATCATCATTTATAGAATTGCCTATCTATTTTTATCGTAACTCACATGGATATCTATATATGCATGATTTTACTTTTGTATTTCCTTATATGTACGTTTGATGTGATATGGCTGGGAGAACCCGGAGTTACTCCCCACTGACTGTGACATTCATGTTTTTCATGGATGAACAGGTTGCTTGCATTGGATGACTTTTTGGATATGACATTTTGGGGTTCGGGTGTGAGCTAGCGGGCGTTGTCCGTGGAAGTTCACTCCTAGACGATAGTAGCTAGTTTTGGATAAACACTTGTTCTTTGCTAACATTTTAAGAGACCCCGTCTCTTTGTTGTATATTCCGTACTAAGTTTGTAATATTTTGACACACCTCGTGTTATATATATCTTGCATGTTTAAAGGTTTTTAAAATACCGTATTTCCGCATATTATTTCACATGCTTGTATGTTTTATATTTCCGCATTCGCGAGTGTTGTCACATAAGGCCTTAATCAATTATTTATACTTGTCAATTTCCGTCTCAAGGGCGAGAGTCGAGATGAAAATTAAAGGACTGGCAAGAATAGTTTAATGACCTAGCAAGGCTGAAAAGACGTTAGGACCCGTTAAAAAGTCGGTATGAATCCGAAAGGAATATACCATTTAACGACTTGGACAACTATGATTTTTCTAAACCCGTAATCAACTTTGCTTTTAAATTGATTAGCATGTGAACCCCGATCCCTAGATCCTTTTCTTTATTGTATTGTTATCATAGCATTTATTAATTAGTGACAACATTTGCCAATCGTACAAGGTAGAGTTCTAACCATAACTATTCACAAGTATCTCCCGTCTCCCCGAGATCGACCCCTTACTTCCCTAATTACATTAATTTGTTGTTAGCCTAGTTTGGGTTATTTATCTTTGATTAGGGTATGCGACAACCCTGTCAAATTTTGGCGCCGTTACCGGGGAGCACAGTTTTGTTTTTTTTGTGATTAGTAGAGTTTTACCTTGTCTTTTTCTCTTTTTT
>JAIUZE010021330.1:0-37260 GCA_022085475.1 Heliosperma pusillum | reverse complement strand
TACACTCTTTTATTTCCGTATTTATACGGGAGATATGTCTCCCGTCTTGTATATTTCTTTTGTATAATATTATTTCCTTTTTGTTGAACCTTTTTATTTCAGACACCTTCGTTATGTATTCTCATATTTTATTTAGTTAAATTATTTTTTTTCTTTCCGCAAATTTGAGGGTGTCACAGATACTTTGTTTATCCGAATAGATTGTTGGACCCTATTCAAGTGAATAGGACGAACTTAGTATTTTGTCCCTAGTCAATCAATGAGGTGACGTCTCGAAATGACTAGATTGTAAGTCGATCGATGGTTGGTTCAGCACCATGAGGTCATGGAGATGACTGGTCGTTTACATAGAGAGACTGTATGACACTCAGTCGGACAGTGACATTGTAGAGACCCTTAAATCAATTAATTGATGCCTGGTCGTGGCAGGGTCTTCTATCTTATTCCTATAAGTCGATTCATTTGACTGGCGACCGTCTATCTTAGTCGGTGCAGTTTCCGATTGGTTTTGGTTGATGTTCTAGGTCGTGCCGTAAAAGGAGGCCGATGGACATCATCTGGATCATGGTGATCTTCATCATACAGAGTAGATGAATCAACAGGAATTGTCCACCCACGTTGGGTAAAAACAACTTTAGGCCACTCGAGGAGAAATTACTGTTAATGCGTGGCCACGCTCGGAAAGAGATCTATGGTAGATTTTCCGGTCAGACAGTTACTCTTCCTATCGAGAAAACCACTCTAGATATTGTCAATCGCAAGTGCGACCTGGAAGACACCTTGCGTTGAGTGGGAGATGTGATAAAGAGACAAGAGAATTGGTGACGCACACTTGTGTCAGACAAGTGGGAGATTGTTGGAGTAGGTGTCCTCCACAATAGTGCGCCACATAATAAATCTCATTAAGGAATATAATTGGGATATTTATTGACTATATATTTATGATTAGTCAGTTGATTAACGTAAATCAATAACGGTTGGCTGACTAGAGTTTGACGTTATTGTCGTTTGACGGCGGTGATCAACTGATCCCTTTCGGTCACACCTAAAGGATGAAATCCAAATAGTAACTAATTATTTGTATACGATACAGTTAATTAGTACATTACATATATTCGATATGTACGAGAGTTAATTATTAGAAATTGAGTTAAGAACTCAAATTCGATTAAACTTATTTTTCAATTATGCGATAATTGACTAATAAATTTATATCTTATTTTAATACGATTAAATAAGATTTAACTTAGTAATTAATCGTTAAATTACTAAATTAGTTGAGGTTTTGAGATAGAGGTAATTAGTTAATTATATTTACAAGGAGTTGTAAAATAAATTAACTAAGCATTGTGGGACCCATTATATATTGATATAATGGTAAAATATTACTTAAAATGTTAAGTACATATTATTTATTTAATTGAGTCATATAATTGTTATATGATCAAATTAACACTTAATTATACAAGATAATTAACCATATGATCAATAAGTATTTGTGAGACAAATATCAAAAATCAAAATGGACCAAACTAGGCCATAATGGCCGGTTATGTTGCTAGTTACATGGTGATGATTGTTGTTCTTATTAACACTCTTTAGTTACCAATTGAAAGTGACATATCAAGTAGAAATAATCATCACTTATACTACAACACTCCACTCTAATGCATGTGATCAAATTAAACAAAATAAGAGTCCTTTTTGGACAAAGTGGTCCGGCCAAATTGGCTTTATAATGAGCAATTGTTATTCATTTTTCTACTACTTCATTTTGTGCAATTTTACACTTCTCTCTAAAATTCTTCATCTCACTAAAAACTCTCATATACTAATATTTCTTAAGTATTACTAGTGTAGTAATATAGTCTAATATTAGTAGTATATTATCTATCTTATTATCTAGTTAATAATAAGAGTAGATTATTTGGGTTTATCTTGGTGCAACTTAGAGGAGATCTTCTAATTTGGAGATTACTTGTGTTCATCCATATTTGTAGCTCAAGAACAACAAGAAGGAGTTCTTGTTGTGCCCATATCTTTTCCATATCAATGTGAGGAAATTTCTTCTTTTATATAAATGTCTTTATATTTGCATGCATGTTACATAGATCATTAAATACTAAATTAACAAGTAATTTAGCTACTAATTAGAGGAGTCTAATTAAGATCTATGGACTTTCAGGAACCAGTTCCCAAATGAAGTTATCTTGTTGTATCAAGATTATTTAGAGCGCAAATTTCATCAAATGATTTGTGATACGAATCAATGGTGATAGATGCGGTAAAATGAGATGTATCCAGTGCGGTAAAATAAAGCTACAAAACTGAGATGGAAGAAATAATTAACAATTATCGTTTTAAAGTTGCAAACATATTAAACAAGTTAATCATTTATATAGTGACCTCTACCCAATTATCATAAATGATTCCGAGATCCAAATTCATATCAACTTGGGCACGGTAAGCCGATTCATCCCTCATTAACACAATTCGGTGGATTAACTCTTTAATCGATTCTACATTAGAACTCTCGGTCGATAATATTACTTTAATATTTATCTTAACCCCAAGACACATGCGGCTACGGTCGCGAATACTTCCGTTGAGCTCAATCCAAATTTCGATGTAATAACCTTTATTACCCCACTTAACCAACGTAACAAAATTAGCACCACGGTGAGCCGAGCCTACTTTCTTGTAAAATTGAGATTCATGGGTTCTACTATTTGGTAAGGCTTGATCTCAATTATTAATTATGATAGGTCATGTCAATTTATTACTTATCTCTTTTAAGTGAACTAAATTGATGTATTAACGATAATTTTAATTGAAATGGTCGAAGACTCGATAAAATATGCATGTCATGTTATGGCGATTTGGCAATGCATGCGAACATATTAAATAAAATGCAAGCATAAAGATAAAACTCCTAGTATGGCCTTTCTTAGAATAGAAAATCATATAATCTATTACAAATTCGGAGACCAACTCCTTTGGTCTCTTGAACTTCATAAACACGCGTCCCGAGGTCACCGTCTCTTTCTTGGAACGCCTTTCCGAATTGCACCGTCTTTGGGAAACTCCGTAATAAAATAATTACATAATATAATAAAATTACATAGCTTTTCTTTTATACATTTGTAATAATAAAATATTACAATAAAAGTGATACGAGATCACAATAAATTCCAACCAAAACAATATTCCCTTAGATTTCGAGCAATATCGATTAAAACTAAGGCCATACAAGGATTAAATTACATAATACAAAATTACATAAATAAAATATGACATTCATAAATGAAAATATGACATACATAAATAAAAATGCAGCATTATAATATGTATAAAACATGCTCATTTTAAAGGCCAAATCGCCCTATTAAACGGTATATATCGTATATAACCCGATTTTACGGAAATACGTGATAATAACAATTTAAAATCACCAAAAATTACTTACATCATAGTTAAGTCCACGTTAATTATCCTAACTCTCTTAGGACTCAAAAATTAGTCATTACTCAATTTTTGACAATAATTCAACTTGTTACTTTATAATTGCTCAAAATTAGACTTTTAAATCACATTTTAATCAAATAAATCCAAATTTTATTACAATATTTTCAAATTTTGAATTTTAAATTTTTGAAAATTCTGGAATATTTCCATGACACTCATAATGTCAAAAATCAAGGTTAAAAATTTCAAATTGATTTAGAGAAATTTCGGTTGTGCTTTATCGTTTTTCTCAAATAAAATACATAAAGCATGTGAAAATTAGTCTAATTAAATTTTCATCTTTAGAACTAAAATATGGGACATTTATTCAACCATTTCAAATTTTTTCATTGCATGAAATTTGTTTTAGCTATATTTGCTAAATTAGTCACTATTTATGCCATTTTTATATTAAAAATTCATAAATCATGCTAGACAAAACACATTGGTCTCAGAGTTTCCAGTTTGTCAGGAAAACATGCATGTGCCAACATACTAAAATGGTTTTGTCATATTTGAAGCGGAACTGTTTTTAACTATTTGACCTTCATTTATTCCATTTAATCATATAAAAATCATAAATTATGAGATATAAGTCCACTTCACACAAAATTTTACATAAACTAATTAAAAAATAAATGTGATGTTGTATAAACATTTCAAGGTCAGAAGATATGTCTAGCTAGTTTTAGCATTTTAAACATCATTTTACTCATTAAAATGTAATTAAAAAACTAAAAATCATATTTGAGCAATATAAATTTCCATAAATCATCAAAATGACCTAAAATCATATTAGGACCATAATATATTGACATGCAAATGACTTTGTAATTTTATCTTACAAAACACAAAGTACTCATTTTCTTTAAGTTACATTAACTCGAAAAAACTATAAATCGATTATGCATACAACAACCAAAATTCTTGATACCGCTTGTAGGTTTATTAAACCCATTATTAGACATTTCTAATAACATATTGTAAATATTTTACTCTTAAAATATGTGGGTCTTATGCATGCATAACATAAAAATACAAAGATAAAAAATAAACAGTTTCTTACATTGGTTATTAATGAAATGGGCACAATATTTGAACTCCTTTCAAATACTGTTCTTAAGCTAGTATGATATGGATGATCTCCATGTGCTTAGTATAAGAACACTCCTCTAAGTGGCACCGAAGACTACCCTTAATCACTACTAAAAATACCACACTAGTATGATAAGTAGTATCCCTTTAAAAAAAAAATAATACAACTATTAATACTCTTAGTAATCTTGTATTAATAGGTAAACAACAATTTTTATAAAACTTTTTATGTTTTGTAGTGAAAATATAATGTAGAGAGAAGTAGAGAGATTGCATGAATGATCAAAATAAGAACAAAATACCCTTGTTATGTACAAGGGGTGACTTGAGAGTGCTACAAGAAGGCCAATGCATGGCCTTCACTTTTCAATTTCTTCTTCACAAGAAAACCTAGGTATGTAAGGCTATACCTCTAGGTTATGATGATATTTCTATTTAACAATTAAAACAAAAACACCCACTAACACATACCCAAAAAATTTCGGCCCCCTTTAATAATAAGGTGTCCATTTTAATTTTGTCAAATGTCAATTGTAATACAATGTGTCACATGTAACATGTGGTATGTAATTACAAATTAGTCATATTAATAGATACTTAGTGATTAAATATCACCAGATAAACTAGTAATTCATAATTACAAGTATTTAAAATGGGTCATTTGAATATAATCCACAACAATTTGTAATTGAAATAAATCAATCATTCTTATTTTAATTGTTTCATAAACAATAATCAATTTTAGTACTAAAACATTTTTAATTCCTAAAATGAATCTTTATATAACCGACTTACAATAAGATTCTAATTCTCACTCACAATTTATGCTTTGTTCAATTTAATGAATTAATTAATCTTTATCGTTAAACAATTAATTAACTTACATGATTAGGGGATTGTTCTTTAGGTGTGACCTCAAGGGATCAACTGATCACCACCATCGTACGACAGTAACGTCAAACTCTAGTGAACCAATCGTTACTGATTAATGTTGACCAGTTGACTATAATATTTGTCATCCCTTTGTATTCTTATTATTGAGGTTTAATTATGTGATCGCACTATTATTTAGGACACTAACTCCAATAAGTAGATATGAAAACTCACAATAAAGAAACAATACTTTATTAAATCAATAGTTAAATCCCAATACATAGTCTCAAAACAGAAGGCATACCGTCTGTACTAATACTCAAATCAACATAATAGTAAAAGAGTTATAATATTTATGACTCTAACAACTCGGCGGAAGCTATGACTCAAGTGATCCTATCTTCATCCCCGCGCAGCTCTACGGATTACCTGCTCACCATTCCACAATGGATCACAACAGTTTTGGAAAACATTAACGGGGTCAGTAACAATATATACCGACCAACGTACAAGACAGACAATAGAGAAAGAAAAACCGGAGGACCACCGCAACGGTTACCTCAACAGCACCAGCTTACCATCCTTGACTTGCAAAAACCACCAATTGACCCTAGACCGCAGCCATAGGTGTCAAAATTCCCTCTCACCGCAGCGAGCGAACCTTGAACATTAATGTGCACATCCCCCTCGTAGCGAGAGAACTACGAGAGGGGAACTCGGGGTGTGAAACCGCCTCGCGACGGATCACCAACATGTTGGAGCTAGTGTCCTCCACAGTTAGTGTGATAACAGCTAAGGTTCACAGGGTATATTTTGTATTATAATCAGTTGTTTAACGTTTATCGATAACGGTTGGCTTGCTTGATAAGTTTGACGTTATTGTCATACAGATGGCGGTGATCAACTGATCCCTAAAAGTCACACCTAAAGGATGTGTTTGAGAGATGTGATTATTTGAGAAAATAATCATATTGATGACTTATTAAATGACTAAAAGGTTAGTCGATGTATTTGACTAAAAGGTTAGTCAAATGTGATGATGATACGATTATTTAATAACGATTAAATAATGTTAGCTGGTAATTGAATATAAAATGTTATATTTAATCAATGTATATATTGTTGGTCTAAACTAAATATAAACTGTTATATTTAAGTTGGCGGATATGTATTACACGATATTATTATGGTGTATTGGTCCGGCATTACTCGGTTTATGTGACGGTCCATTACTAGTAATAATTAAAATACATATTACATAATATACATATTAAATAATATGCTAACTACCTAATATAGGTTGAGATAAAAAAAGGAAACTAGGGTTTTGATTTTTCAAGCTTTCCTCTTGAATCTCACGGCACATGTGAGATAAAAAGGAGAAAAAAAATAAAACCCTAATCACTCCAATCTCACGGCACACACAAGTGAAAAAGAGGAGAAAAATTCTGATTTTGAACTCTCTCATTCATCTTCATATTCATCATCAATATACACACAAAATTAGTAGTAATTTTGGGTATTCGTTCCAGCACGACGAAGGCATTTCTTGAACCATCTTGGGTGCAACGATTACGAGAATACCTACTTTGGTATTTGTTCTTAGGCCTTTTTCTAGAACCGAAGGTTATTTCTTAATCTCTTGTTTATATTATGCAATTTCATTTATGACTAGAAATTCATATAGTTATAATTTCATTATAATCCGAAAAATTTAAAGGGAAGTATATCGATATTTCCCACAAGTGATATCAGAGCAATTGGCTATGAAATTATTTTATATGTTGTCATATTTGATGAAATATAAGATAAGAATTTTTGTTTTGTTTTTTTTGTTTTGTTTCGGCTGAAAGAAGAAAATAAAAATTAGGGTTTGTTTTTTTGGTACTGTTCACGGCCAGGAAAAAAAAAATTAAAAAAATTTGGTACTGTTCACGGCACTGTTCAGCCGTGAGGAAATTTTTTTTTTTTGCGCTGTTATTCCATTTTGATTCATTATAATTGTTGTTTTAAATAGTTAAGAAGATAACATGATGAATTAGTAGTTATTTTGATTTAATAAGGATTAAATTAAAATGTAAATGGAAATCGATTTGTATGTTCATCGCTATATATTTTCGGTATTCATTGTTTTAGATATTCATTTTAAATTGTTAAATTGAATCATCTAGTTTGTATCGATGTTTAATATTGATTAGATGTTGGTATTTTGTACCGATCTTGAATATATTAGTAACATCAAATTTTTTTTTAAAAAAATAAAAAAAAAATAAAAAGTTTTTGATACCTGCTACTGTTCACGGATACTGTTCATTCGTGAATAGTGAAAAAAATTTAAATTTTTATTTTGTTTATTCCATTATAAAGATAATGTATGTAGATTATTGTTGTGAAAAAGTTCACAATGATAGATAACCTATTATTTTAAAAAGGTTTAAAATAATGTTGAATTTAATTTATGTTATACCCGATAATATGAATTAAATTTGATTATGGTTGATTAAAATTGTTGTGTGCGATTAAGGAATTGTCACATAATTTTGATCATTTTAAAGGTGGTTTGGATAAATTAATCATCATAATTAATGAATTATGTCTTGAAGGTTTAATTTATTTTGTTGATGCACTTTGTTTTGTTGAATGAATGAATGAATGGATGAGTGGATTATTTTGGTATTTTTACAAGAGGTTGTAATTTGTATTGCTCAGTGTGGCCTTAGTAGATTGTGTTATCGTAATGATGGTAACATGGTCTTTGATGTATTTTGAGATCTCGAATCTCCCCTTTGTAATCTTTAATTATAATTTTTTAAATTAGAATGTAAATAGGTTTATATTTTGTAATTTTTTTTAAAATTGTATTTTTGAAAAGACCAAAGATGGAGATCGGATAGCTCACTCCCGCTACATGGACCAAGATGGAACATCAAGTCAAGCTTCTAGGGTCCATAAGGATGGATTCCAAAGTGTAATTTTTGTTCTATTTTGAAAGGATAGGCCACACTAGGACTTTGTACTTTGATTTTCATTTTTCCGTTCTTATTGTTTTTCTTTTGCATGATAGTTAGTGCATCATATTCCGCCTAAACCAAACCACCTACTACTTATTAATTGCATGAAAATTGACTCATATAGATTGTATGTTAATTATCATGGACATCCATATGTCACTCAAAATTCTAATAGCTATCATCTTAAATTATTCATTCTCTAAATGCTAGATCATTCGTTCACTTAAATGAATAATATTAAAGCTGATGGACCTTCCTTTTGAAACCTAAAATTGAGATTAGTCTTTATAGGGAAAACTGCTATGAATCCCTTCTTCGTCGGTAGGCATATAGGACCTTACTCTCCATAAGACCCCTTCTACGTTGGGTAAGTAGTATGTGTTGACCTATTTTACCTCAACATTATAGTCCGAGTAATATCTCGTGATTATGATGGACTAAAGATAGAATTTACAGAAATTTATCGACCAGGAATTCTAAAAGTAGAATTAGCCAAGAAGTTGGCTTATCAATTTACAGAAATTGAGTCTTGGGATCATTTATATAATACTTGAGGGAGGTCAATTGTATAAATGCAAAAGTCTTCGCATTAATCGGTTTTGCATTAGACTTAATTAAAACGATGAAAATGCTTATTATGTTTTATCTCCTTTTCGCAGTGTAGCATTCATTTATATCGATAAAGCTGTTATAACAAATGGCTGGACATGCTAATGCCCCTATGCCAAGTGCCACGCTCGCACGCGAATCCTGGCTTAAGATGTTCATGGATAACATGAATCAGTACACACGACTGAAGAATAACGGGTCCAACTTTGCGGACTGGGAGGCTTCATTACGGAATGCTGCCATAGCTGACGGTAAGCTAAAGTACTTGACTGAGCCACTACCGCCTAACCCAGGCCCCAATGTAGGAGCCAATGAATCACTTGCTTATAGTGATTTCGTAATGGAGGCGGGTGCGATGAAGAACGTACTCATCTTTTCAATGGAATCCAATTTGCAAAGACAATTCATTGCCCAAGGTGCAAACATGATTTTCACCACGCTCACTAACGAGTTCTCAAAAGCACCGCATATCGTTATGTATGAGCTTACCACTCGCTTCTTTGAGGCGAAACTCTAGAAGGGCCAACCGGTTAGCCCACACATTCTCGATATGATCGAGAATCTCGAAAAACTAGAGGCACTTGATTGCAAAATCAAAGAGAGCGTGGTCATTGACCGCATGCTTCATTCACTTCATGATGGTTTTGCCCAATTCAGGGCAAATTACTATATGAATGATTTGAAGAGAACTCCTCATCAGCTACACTCACTTCTCATACAGACTGAGAAGGATCTGAAATTGAGTGGGAGCCTGAAGCAGGACGTTCTCATGATTTCAAACAAGGGTAAGGGTAAGGGCAAGGCTCAGGCCGACCTAGCTGTAGGGAAGCCGAAGTTCAAGAAGCCAGGAAAGGGCAAGAGTGGGCCTGGTGAGACTAGCAGTAGCTCACAAGGCAAGACAAAGAGCAAAGAAAACATGGAGTGCCACCATTGCCACAAGACTGGGCATTGGAGGCGGAACTGCCCCGTGTATGCTGAAGACGTAAAAGCAGGCCGCGTCACTCCTGTTGGTATGTCTTCTTTTATTCATATGATTGAGATTAACCATGCAAGTTTCGGAACTTGGGTACTTGATACTGGTTGCGGTTCTCATCTGTGTAATCATTTGCAGGGCCTAAGAAACATCAGAACTATCGAAAAGGGTGATATGGACCTGCGAGTGGGGAATGGAGCAAGAGTAGCTGCCGTTTCAGTGGGAACATATGTAATCCAACTCCCGAGTGGATTTGAGTTATTTTTAAATAACTGTTACTGTGTACACAGTTTATCTAAAAAAAAAAAAAAAAAAACAAACAAAAAACAACAAAACAAAAAAAAAAAAAACAAAAAAAAAAAAAAAAAAAAAAAAAACAAAAACATTATTTCTGTTTCCGTACTCGATAAAGACCGTTTTTCATTTGTAATAAAGGATAATAGCTGTATTTTCTCTTTTAACGAAATGATTTATGGTAAAGCAGTTTCCATGAATGGGATTTATGTTTTAGATCGAACCACAGATATATTGCATGTGAGTAATAAAAGAGTAAAGGTTGGTGAGAAAGATCAAACCTATCTATGGCATTGCCGTATGGGACACATAAATGAAAAACGCGTGAAGAAGCTCATTAACAATGGGATTATCTCCCCATTTGACTATGCATTATTTGGCACGTGTGAATCATGTCTCATAGGCAAAATGACTCGAATTTTCTTCAAAGGTGTTGGAATGCGCGCTGCTGACCTATTAGGACTCATACATACTGATGTGTGTGGATCTATGTCAATCAACGCTAGAGATGGCTATAGGTATTTTATCACTTTCACGGACGATTTGAGTAGATATGGATATGTCTACTTAATGAAGCACAAAAGTGAGTCCTTTGATAAGTTCAAGGAATACCAGAATAAGGTTGAAAACCAGCTGGGTAGAAAGATTAAAGCACTACGTTCAGATCGTGGTGGCGAATATCTTTCGAAGGAGTTTGATCAACACCTTAAAAACTGTGGTGTAGTACTACAGTTAACTCCACCTGGAACACCTCAATTAAATGGTGTGTCCGAACGGAGAAATTGAACATTACTTGATATGGTTCGATCCATGATGAGTCACACGGTAGTGCCTGATTCATTGTGGGGCTATGCTCTTTTGTCAGCTGCTCTTATACTTAACCGAAGTCCGTCTAAAGCTGGTGACAAGACCCCATTTGAAATGTGGAAGGGAACAGTCCCTAACGTGTCCTTTATTCGGGTTTGGGGCTGCGAGGCTTATGTCAAGTGGAGACACGAGGATAAGCTCGGCCCGCGATCGGTCAAGACATACTTTATTGGTTATCCAAAAGGAATATTTGGTCATTACTTTTATTCGCCTACCGAACAACGTGTTTTTGTTGCGGCTAGTGCGAAGTTTCTAGAGAAAGAATTTCTCGAGAACAAGACGAGTGATAGAACCTTCGATCTGTCGGAGATTCAAGAACCAACAACCGAGCAACCGATGGAGGAATTGGTTCCTTCATCTTTTGCTGCGGTTAAAATTCCTGAGGAACCTAGAAGGTCGGGTAGAGTCTCCATACCTCCAGACAGATACATTGGTATGGTCGAGGAGAACGATAGAGACGATGTTTTGCTCCTAGAGAGTAACGAACCCGCTACCTATAAAGGAGCCATGACCTGTTCAGACTCAAAGCTATGGCTTGAGGCCATGCAATCCGAGATGGACTCTATGTATGAGAATGACGTATGGGATCTAGTTGATTTGCCTGATAAGGTTCGGCCTCTTCAGTGCAAATGGCTTTACAAGATAAAGCATTCCGTAGAGGGACAACCAGACACCTATAAGGCACGACTAGTGGCAAAAGGTTTCACTCAAGTGAAAGGATTGCATTATGATGAAATTTTTTCACCCGTAGTCATGTTGCGTTCCATTCGGATAATCTTAGCGATTGCCGCTTTTCATGACTATGAAATTTGGCAGATGGACGTGAAAACCGCCTTCTTAAACGGTTATTTGGAGGAAGAGTTGTACATGGTACAACCCGAAGGTTTCATAGACCCTAAAAATCCTAAGAAAGTGTGCAAGCTTAAGCGTTCCATTTATGGACTTAAGCAAGCTTCTCGGAGTTGGAATCATCGTTTCGACCAAGTCATAAAAGAGAATGGTTTCACTCGATCGGTTGAGGAACCATGCTTATATGTCAAGTCGAGTGGGAGTAAAATTTTTTTCTTGATATTGTATGTCGATGACATACTCTTGATAGGGAATGATATTCCTCTCTTATCTTCGGTTAAGGTATGGTTAAAGAACCATTTCCAGATGAAAGATCTGGGCGAGGCACAACGCATATTGGGAATCCGTATCTACAGAGATAGATCACGACGGATGTTATCACTCAGTCAGGAGTCTTATATAGATAAGATTCTTGAAAGGTTCAACATGACCAACTCCAAGAAGGGGTATCTTCCAATGACGTATGGGATGCATTTGAGTAAAGCTCAGGCACCCAAGACATCTGAAGAGGTCAAGCGCATGAGTCGAATTCCTTATGCATCAACTATAGGATCGATCATGTATGCCATGATATGCACACGTCTAGACGTGGCATATGCTTTGAGTATGACAAGTCGGTACCAAGGCAATCCAGGTGAAACACACTGGATGGCTGTTAAAAATATCCTTAAGTACCTACGGAGGACTAAGGATTGGGTATTGACTTATGGAGGAGAGACTGAGCTTTGCGCAACCGGTTTCGCAGATGCTAGCTTCCAAACAGATCGGGATGACTCGAAATCTCAGTCTGGATTCGTATTTACTCTCAATGGCGCTGCGGTCAGCTGGAAAAGCTCCAAGCAGAGTGTTATAGCAGATTCTACGACTGAGTCCGAGTACTATGCCGCTTCAGAGGATGCAAAGGAAGCTATATGGATGCGTCAATTCTTACAAGGAGTTGCCATAGTTCCTAGTTCGAATGACCCGATCACCATCTATTGTGATAATAGAGGTGCCATCTTCCAGGCTAAGGAGCCTAAGTGTAGCAACAAATCTAGACATGTACTTCGGAAGGCTCACATGATCAGAGATTACGTGAATCAAAAGGAGATAGTGATAGACAAGATTGCTACGGATGATAACCTAGCAGATCCTCTCACTAAACCGTTAAGACATGATAAGCATGTAGGGCATGTTACTTCCATGGGAATTAAACGTGTTCCTGAGTTGTATTAGTTGTTTGTATGAATTAGATACATCTTTTTCATATACTAATAATAACTTCATTGTATTGTTTTCATATTTTGTTTTTCATGTGGATTGTATGGACAATATTGAACACCACAAAGTGAACTGAATAACATTATATGTGTTTTGGTCCGTAATCGCCTACATGAGCTGATAACTCTGGCTATTATATTGTTAAGTCGATTGATGGTGGGTTCAACGAGCCATAAGTCAAACTGTTGACTGATCGATCATAAATACGAGTTATAAGGATACCTCGTAGGACATTGTAATTCGTGACGACGTTATGGAGTCCTAAATGTTTAACAACATTCGGTGCCAGGTCGTGGATTGGACGTCCATAGTGTTCCTAGAGTCGATTCTTTTGACTATCGACTATCTCTTGAGATTAAGGCAGTTTTTGGGTGACTTTGGTTTCTTTCTCACGGTCGACCGTAACAGGAGGCCAAGCAGATGTTTACTGGGTCATTTCATACTGTGCTTACATCTGCAGGATTTGAGTTGAGGAAAATATCCAACCCTTTATCAGGTTTTGTTATTTCTCAGGGCCACTCGAGGAGTAGTAACTGAAATGCATGGCCATGCTCGAATAATGATTCGTTTATCAATTGAGTTACTCTCTAGTCGGGAAAACCACTCTTGATACAGATCACTTGTAAAAATACGACCTTTGTGAATGCGGACTTTGCTAATTGTTTTACATTGAGTGGGAGAAATTTAAGGATATGAGAATCGGTTATCGCACATTCACTTGTAAGGACAAGTGGGACATTGTTGGAGCTAGTGTCCTCCACAGTTAGTGTGATAACAGCTAAGGTTCACAGAGTATACTTTGTATTATAATCAGTTTATTAACGTTTATCGATAACGGTTGGCTTGCTTGATAAGTTTGACGTTATTGTCATACAGATGGCGGTGATCAACTGATCCCTAAAAGTCACACCTAAAGGATGTGTTTGAGAGATGTGATTATTTGAGAAAATAATCATATTGATGACTTATTAAATGACTAAAAGGTTAGTCGATGTATTTGACTAAAAGGTTAGTCAAATGTGATGATGATACGATTATTTAATAACGACTAAATAATGTTAGCTGGTAATTGAATATAAAATGTTATATTTAATCAATGTATATAATGTTGGTCTAAACTAAATGTAAACTGTTATATTTAAGTTGGCGGATATGTATTACACGATATTATTATGGTGTATTGGTCCGACATTACTCGGTTTATGTGACGGTCCATTACTAGTAATAATTAGAATACATATTACATAATATACATATTAAATAATATGCTAACTACCTAATATAGGTTGAGATAAATAAGGAAACTAGGGTTTTGATTTTTCAAGCTTTCCTCTTGAATCTCACGGCACATGTGAGATAAAAAGGAGAAAAAAAATAAAACCCTAATCACTCCAATCTTACGGCACACACAAGTGAAAAAGAGGAGAAAAATTCTGATTTTGAACTATCTCATTCATCTTCATATTCATCATCAATATACACACAAAATTAGTAGTAATTTTGGGTATTCGTTCTAGCACGATGAAGGCATTTCTTGAACCATCTTGGGTGCAACGATTACGAGAATACCTACTTTGGTATTTGTTCTTAGGCCTTTTTCTAGAACCGAAGGTTATTTCTTAATCTCTTGTTTATATTATGCAATTTCATTTATGACTAGAAATTCATATAGTTATAATTTCATTATAATCCGGAAAATTTAAAGGGAAGTATACCGATATTTCCCACACAACATAGTAGCCATAGTAACAACCCAAACTCCAATCCCGAATTCACCATCATCATCAATCAATCAAATAACATATACAATACATCTTATCACATCTGTGGTACACGGCCTGGTGAGGGAGCACGAGATGGAAACGAGGGACAAGCGAAGTGATACGTATTTGTGGAGTCGCCACCAACTTTTGTTGGAAGTTGGAAGCGTAGGAATACTTCATGCCATGTCAAGACACAAAGTAATGACATGAACACCAAGAACTCGTTACCCTTAGCATTCTATATCTAGAATGACTCTCGTGGATGCCAATGAACACGGGTGCTCACAGAGATCTAGAGTAAGGGGTGAGGGTACGTATTAGAAAGTTCTTTAATCGAACACCTAATCCCGACCGCTTCGATAGTGGCCTCTACTAATGATTAGGGAAAATATTCTGTACTCGATATGTTGTCGGTTATATGCATGCTATGAAACATCCACGTTTTAACCCTAGCATGTGAGCTTAGACTATTGATATACGATTAATTTTGACCGTTTCCCCTCTTTACTCTCTTATGTTTCGGCATATTTAGTATTAGTTTAGCGTCGGTTTTATCGTATTTATTCTGTGTACTCTCATATTATTTATTTTTGTCTCATTTTATAGTAAATATGCCAAGACAAGGACGAGAGGGGATGAGAACCGAGAAACCGTCACAAAACAAATACACAAGGAAAAGAGAAGAAGAAATGAAGAAAAGAAGAGAAGGAAGGGGAAGGGAGTCCCAGCCGGTCCAGGCCACCGGCTCAGCACCCTACCTAAACATAACAAAGCAAGAAAGAGGAAGAAAGAGCAGGGAGCCCCAGCCGGTCCAGGCCAGCGGCAGCCGGCCAGACTGGCTGGAGAAGTCGACTTAAGAAAGAAAGAGAAGATAGGAGCAGGTACTCCCAGCCGGCCCAGGCCACCGGCGGCCGGCCACACTGGCTGGGGAGACGTCATGAAGAAAGAACAAAGCGAAAGAAGAAGAAAAGAGCAGGAAGTCCCAGCCGGTCCTGGCCACCGGCGGCCGGCCAGACCAGCTGGGGAAGGCGACACCAAGAATGAAAGGGAACTGTCTTTCTGTTGGAGTAAGTGTCCTCCACAATAGTGCATTTATATATTAAATCTCATTTTGGAATATCCGTGGGATGACTAGTATATTGATACTCCACATCTGTTGATTAACGTAAATCAATAACGATCAGCTGACTAGACTTAGACGTTATTGTCGTATTACGGCGGTGATCAACTGACCCCTTTCGGTCACACCTAAAGGATGAGACCCAAACACTAAACTAATTATTTGTATACGATGCAATTTAATTAGTTCTTTACATATATATTTGATATATGTTTGGTTACGAGAGTTATTTATTGGAAATTGAGTGAGGAACTCATTCAGGTTAAGTTTATTAGTTAATTATAGGATAACTGACTAAATAAATTTTATGTCTTATTTAATATGATTAAATAAGATTTCATTTAGTAATTAATCGTTTATTCACTAAATTAGTTGAGGTTGTGCATATATTTTGAGGTAGAGGTAATTAGTTAATTATCTTTACAAAGAGTTGTATAGTATGTTCCAAGGGTTGGGCTGTTCGCCCCCTATTCATTTTCATTATTAACAGAGGAATTGGGAATTAAGAGAATAAATTAACTAGACATTGTGGGACCTATTATATATTGATATAATGGTAAAATATTACTTAAAAGTTTAGTATATATTATTTATTAATTTGAATCATATAATTGTTATATTATCAAATTAACACTTTATTATACTAGATAATTAAGCATATGATTATAAGTATTTGTGGGACAAATATCAAAAATCAAAATGAACCATATTACTCTAGTGGAGGCCGGATTCCATGTAGTATAAGCAATAATGTTTGTTCATTTCTTGTAACACACTACAACATATTGATTATGACATGTTATGACATGAACATGATCATTTTTATGTCCTACACTCGACCACTTTGCATGTGATTAAAATAAGCAAAATATTGGCTCATTTTTGAGCTACATGATCGGCCATGTGCCTATATAAGGGCATTTTGGTTGTTCATTTCATTTGCTCAATTTTCACTTGGTTTTGCTATTTCCTCCAACTTCTCTCTAAAACTCTCTTAACAACTAATATTCCTATATTACTAGAGTAGTAATAAATCTAATATTAGTTACTACTTGTCACTATATTTTTCTAGTCTAAAATTATAGTGATTGTTTGGGTTAGTCTTGGGTGCATGTTGGAAGGAAACTTTCTACATTGAAAGTTCATTCTAAGGAGATCATTTTAGGTCAAGATCAATAAGAAAAGAAGTTTCTTATTGTGCCCATAAATACATAAATTTCTCAATGTAAGAAAATTTCATCTTAAGTTTATTTATGCCTTTATATTTGCATGCATGTTACATAGATCATTAAATACTAAATTAACAAGTTAATTAGTAACTAATTAGAGGACTCTAATTAGGGTCTATGGACTTTCATGTGGTATCAGAGCTAACTTGTAGCATGCATGTTCATTTTGGGCATTTTTATTAAAGTTATAAGATAACCAATAAAATCAAAAATTCAAGTTTAAATTTTATTTGGACGAAAATTTTTTAATGCATGCATACCTACTGACTTTAAAATGTTTGTGGTCGAATTTGGTGATTTTACGGATTTATTTGCTATTTATTATGATTTATGCCTTTTGAACCGAGTTAACATACAATTTATGAGTTAAAAGTTAACTAAAAATAGTTTCATGTTGATTCTGACCATGAAATGTTTATATGTTTTCACATGAATGTCTTACATACTGTATGTAAAATTTCATGACTTCTAATTAAGTATTGCATGTTTATTGATTTTTATGAGATAAAAGTCGATAATATGAGATTATAATGTTCATTGAAACGTCCTTTTCTGGTCATAAAGTTTTTTGGTACATTTTAATTTCTGATTTATATCATGTTGGTGAATTTTCATAATTGTTTTCATTATTTTACTATATTTATTAGTTTTTATTTGATAAAACCGTTAAATACAGAGTTATTTGTTCATTAAATTAATTTAAAATTTTTTGGGGAAATGTTTTATTTTAAAAGTTCCTGTAAATGTTCCAGAATGTAATAAATTTTTGGTTTCAAATTTTTATGATGTTTAGTTTTATTTTGGGTTTATTTCATAAATGTTATGATTAAACCTCTATATTTAGCAAATACGATTAAATCAAACTAATTAAACACAAACGAAATTAGTGGGGACTAATTTTGAGTTCTAGATCAGATTATATAATTAGTTTGAGCATAAATACGATTTAAGTATTGATTATTGATTTTTAATGGTTAAAAAATTGATAAAATCCATAAAACCGAGCTAGAATGAGCATGGCAAGTGTGTAGGGCGATTTTGGCATGAATTTTACAACATTATGTTGAATGAATGAATGTAATTTATTTATTTTAATGCAAGTTGTACCTAGTATGGCCTAGATTATTTGTAATCGGTATTACCCGTGATGTAAGGGAATACCGATTCGGTTGTAATTTATTGCGATTTCGTATCGCCGTTTTGTAATAATTAATAGTTTTATTTTATAGATCAAATGTATTATAGGAATTTTCTATGTATTCATTTGTATTTTTGTAATTATTTATTATGAAGACGGAGTTGTTCGAAGTCGGTGTTCCAAAAGACGGTGCCATTTTGGATTTTTTCCATGAAGAGACAAGGGACCAAGGAGTTGGTTTCCGATTTTGTATTCATCTAGTTAATAAGATTATCTAGGTGGTCATACTAGGATTTATTAATTGTTAATTGCTTGTTTATGTTTTTCGCTCATGCGAAAATCGCCAACATGCATTTTTATTTCGCGATTGTCAATTCAACGTTATTTAAAATTCGTCGACTTAGTTCACTTATAGGCAATTAATAACTAAATTGGCAAGACCTCTCACACAATTTAAAATTGAATTGAGATTTAGCCTTACCAATTAAAGCACCTATGAATCCCGTGTTCATTAGGACAACCACAACGTGGACATTCTTACCTCAGGTAAGTAGGGTGATGCGATCATATGCCTAAATTGGGTTGGTCTCAACGGGATAAGCGTTATCACGGGACTAGGAAACGGGTTTAGATGAAATCCGTCGACCGAGAGTTCTAGGAGTAAAATTAGTCAAAGTGTTGACTTACCGTTTATTACATAAAGGTGGCATAACATGTTCATTTTTATCTAAAATGCGGGTCTCGGAATCGCTTATATAATTTCGTGAGGGGTCATTATATTAGTGACTTGTTTAAAATTGTTTTCACAAGTAAAATTTTTTAAAACATTGAATGTTAATATTTCCTAATTTTGTTGTAGTAATTCAATTCGCAAATGGCAAACAATAACAACAATACCGTTCAACTTGGCAAAGACTCATGGCTAAGGTCCGTAATGGACAAATGAATCTTAAGAGACGACGGATCTAATTTCGTCGAGTGGGAGCAAACGATTAAGAGTGCGGCGTTATCAGATAACGTCTTGCGCTACTTGACCGAAACCCCTCCCAATGAACCCGGCCCAAGGGCCACTAATGCGGCCAAAGCCGCTTATGAGGAGTACTTGAAAGTATCCAATGACGTCAAGATGGTCTTGATTTGGTCAATTTCCTCTAGTCTTAAGCAACAATACATCACCCTAGGAGCATATGAGATATTGTCGAGGGTGACTTTGGCGTTTTCGCAGTCACCTGACATACGCCAATACAATGCTATGACATGACTTTTTGAAGCCAAGCTAGACAAGGGCCAAAAGTTTGGCCCACAAGTGGTCAGGATGGTTGAGCTTTGGACACCCTAGAGCGTCTAGGGGTTAAGATTCCAAAGAAGCTAGCGGTTGGACGCATCCTTCACCCACTTCCTCCCAAGTTCGCCCAAACTAGGGCAAACTATAACATGCATGACATGGAAAAGAGCTATCATGAGCTCCATGCCCTCCTTACCCAAGTCGAACGGGATATGGAGGCAAGTGGGAGTGGTAAAAGGGATGTTCTTTCAATGAAGTTGAAGAACTTAAGTCTTGGGGTTCAAAAGGGAAAGGGCAAAGCTAAGGCCCAATTTAAGAAGCCTGGAAAAGGAAAGGGCAAAGCTATAATGTATAGCAATGCGAAGGCTAAGGGCAAGAAGCATGCCGACGCCGAATGCTTTTATTGTAAAGGCAAGGGACATTGAAAACGCAATTGCCCCAAGTAATTGAAGGATAAGAATGATGGATGTGTGACACCGTCAGGTATAATCCTCTCTTCTCTCTATATGATAGATATTAACTATGCTTGCACTTCTACTTGGGTATTTGATACCGGATGTGGTTCTCACCTTTGTTGCACTGAAACTATTCAGAAAAGACAACTAAACAACGACAAATTGAGCTAAGATTAAGACACTTGCAAGTACTTTGTTTCTGTTTGAATTGATTGTTAAAGAACAAGGATAGGACCTTAACCAAAGCACAAAGCCAATGGTTGAGGGTTGAGTGTTGAACCTTGATCCCAGCACACAGCTAAGGACCCAAGCTCACTTCCAAGCACAAAGCAAAGGAAGTTGTCTCAAGCACACAGCCAAGAGATGCAACAGAAACAAGGTTTCAGTTTTATGTTTTACTTCAAATCTGATTTGCATTTCATTAGGTAAAGGCCTTATATAGGCAACAAGGATACAACTCAGACGTTAGGAGATATCTAGGGCCACAAAGGCTTACAACATGAAACAAAATAACAGCTACAAACTTGCAGGAAAACTGACATAAAGTAGATAAAGCAGAAAAGTAATTCTAATAGGACAATCTGCCTTAATGGGTTTGTTGGGGTTGAAACTGGTGGAGGGGTGGACTTCTGAGCTTGATTCTTGAGCTCAACTGAAGTGGGATGGATGCCAAAGGTCCTTCTAAAAGGCCCTCGAGTTTGTTTGATCATAAAAGGAAAGTTTGATAGTGACATGTTAACTACTGCAAAAAGGCTGAAATCTGGACAGTCTGAAGTTGTCCCTAAGCTAACTCTTTGTGTGTTTGTTTCTGGGGAGGGAAGTCCTGGGGAAAGTTGTAGAGGACCTTCCCAAGACATAGGTTTGAGGGTTGGTTAGGCTTGTTTGATTGTGTGGGGCCCCATGGACCTTGTTTAGAAAGGCTGTGATAGGCTGTTTTTGGCTGGGGGCTGTTTTTGTTGTGTTGGGTTTGTTGGGCTGTTGGCTGAGCTTTGTTGTGGCCTAGTCTTGGGAAGTGGATGGCTAGGCTTTGTTCTGGTTGTGGTGGTGTTGTCTTAGCAGGCTTGAAGTGGTTGTGGCTTGGACTGAATAGAACATTGTCATAGCTGGTCATGGTGTTGTCTGAATGTATGTTGTTGTTTTGAATGTTGTTGTTGTCTTGATTTGAGTCTGGTCTTGGCTCGTGTCTTGGCTTGGTCACATACTCCCGTTGCAACCTCCTTTTCTTGAAAAGGATTTGCCCTCAAATCTTCCTCACCTTCATCATCTGATTCACCATGGTAAGGACTCAGGTCTCCAACATTGAAAGTACCATGTACACCATAGCTTCCTGGTAGATCCACCTTGTAAGCATTTGTGCCTATCTTCTCCAATATCTCAAATGGTCCATCAGCTCTTGGCATGAGCTTGTTTCTCCTCTTGTCTGGAAATCTCTCTTTTCTTAAATGCAACCATACAAGATCCCCTGCCTTGAATTCCCTTGCTTTCTTAGGCCCCTTGGACCTAGCTTTGTACAACTCATTGGACCTTTCAATCTGCTTCTTGACTTGCTCATGAATCTGTATCATTTGCTCAACTCTTTTCTTTGAATCATAGCTTGCCTTGTTTCCTTTGACTGGTGCTAGGTCTGTAGGCATGAGAGGATTAGTGCCATAAACTGTTTCAAAAGGACTTTTACCTGTGCTGCTGGAGGGAGCTCTGTTGAAGGCAAATTCAGCTTGTGCTAGCTTGAGGTCCCAATCTTTTAATGACTTAGAAACAATGCTCCTTAAGATCTTCCCTAGTGTTCTGTTAGTGACTTCTGTCTGCCCATCAGTTTGGGGATGGTGAGAAGTACTAAACAATAACCTGGTCTTCAACAGCTTCCACAAGGTTCTCCAGAAATGGCTCATGAACTTTGTGTCTCTATCTGAGACAATGCTTCTAGGGACCCCATGTAACTTGACAACCTCCCTAAAGTATAGTTCAGCTACCCCCAATGCATCCTCAGTCTTCTTACAAGCAATGAAATGTGTCATCTTGCTGAATCTATCTACAACCACCATGATTGAATCCTTTACCCTTTGAGTTCTAGGTAAGGCTACAATAAAGTCCATACTGAGGTCTTCCCATGGCTTGTTGGGTACTGGAAGTGGTGTGTAAGGGCCTGCTTGAAAGTGTGCCTTGGCTAGTTGACAAGATCTGCATCTCTTGAGGGCATCTTGCACATCACTGAGCATCTTAGGCCAATAGAACTGATCTTGTAAGATGTCATAGGTCTTCTGTACCCCAAAGTGACCAGCAAGGCCATTGGAGTGAACCTCTTTGACCAGTAGTCCCCTATAAGGTCCCTTAGGCACACACAGTTTGTTTCCATAGAATAAGTATCCTTCTTGAGCTGTGTACTTGCTCCCTTTCTTGACTTGCCCTTCTTGGTGTACCTCCCATTCATGCTTGAAGTCTGGGTCCTCTTGATAGAGCTCTTTCATAAATTCAAACCCCAACACCCTTTGCTCCATGAAGGTCAACATTACAGACCTTCTAGACAATGCATCAGCTACAACATTGTTCTTACCTTCTATGTACTTGCTGGAGAATGAGAAGGATTGCAAGAACTCTACCCATTTGGCATGCCTGGGGTTGAGTTTGTGTTGTCCATTGATGTATTTGAGAGCCTCATGATCAGAATGAAGCACAAAAGGCTTAGGCTTCAAGTAGTGTCCCCAATGATTCAATGCCCTCACAATGGCATAGAATTCCTTGTCATATGTGGAATAGTTAAGCTTGGCCCCATTTAGCTTCTCACTAAAGTATGCCACAGGTTTCTTTTCTTGAGTAAGCACAGCTCCTATGCCAAGACCACTGGCATCACACTCTACCTCAAAGAGTTTGTTAAAGTCTGGTAGAACCAATATTGGAGACTTGCACAATAGCTCTTTGATCAGATTGAAGGACCTTTCAGCCTTCTCATTCCACTTGAACTCTCCCTTCTTCATGCACTCAGTAATAGGGGCCATGATTGAACTAAACCCTTGTATGAACCTCCTATAGAAAGATGCCAACCCATGGAAACTTCTTACATCAGTAACAGTTTGGGGAATGGGCCATTCCTTGATTGCTTGCACTTTCTCAGGATCAACTGCTACCCCTTTCTTAGAGATGATGAACCCAAGGAAGTAAACCTCAGGCTGCATGAAGGTGCACTTCTCTAGCTTGCCATACAACTTGTTTTCTCTTAGGACCTCAAACAACAACTTCAGATGTTGCAAATGTTCTCCCTTAGTTGAACTGTAAATAAGAATATCATCAAAGTAAACCACTACACACTTGCCTAAGTAAGGCCTTAGGACCTCTGTCATCAACCTCATGAAGGTGCTAGGGGCATTAGACAACCCAAAAGGCATCACCAGCCATTCATAGAGCCCATGTTTAGTCTTGAAAGCTGTCTTCCATTCATCCCCTGCTCTTATCCTCACTTGGTGGTAGCCCTGCCTCAGATCAATCTTAGTGAACACTTGAGCCCCACTTAGCTCATCCAGAATATCATTAAGTCTAGGTATGGGAAACCTATACTTGATGGTAATGTTGTTGATGGCCCTACTATCAATACACATACGCCAAGTCCCATCCTTCTTTGGCACAAGCAAGGCTGGTACAGCACAAGGACTGAGGGACTCTCTGACATAGCCCTTGTTGAGTAGTTCACCTACTTGAAGTTGGAGCTCTTGTGTAGCCTTAGGGTCACTCCTGTAGGCTGGCTTGTTGGGTAAGATAGCTCCAGGCACTAGGTCAATGTGGTGCTCTATCCCTCTAAGTGGTGGCAGTCCACTAGGAAGCTCAGTAGGGAAGACATCACCATAACTTTCTAGGATAGATTTGACCTCTTCAGGGATATCAATGATACTCATCCCAGTCTCCTTGACTAGCAATATGTATACAGGTTGTAGCTCACTTAGCTCTTGTGCTATTTCTGATTCACTTATCAACATGACTTCTTTGGAAGCCTCACTCATGGGGTTTGGGTTGATCTTTAAAGCAGGTGGTAAAGGTGCTAGGGTGATCTTCTTCTTCCCATACTTGAAGGTGTAAGTGTTGTCTCTCCCATGGTGTATGGCATCCCTATCAAACTCCCATGGTCTCCCAAGCAGAAGGTGACATGCATCCATAGGTAGAACATCACAAAGACTCTCATCCACATACCCTTTACCAATTGAGAAAGGTATAACACATTGTTTATCCACCTTGATCTCAGCCCCTTTGTTTAGCCATCTGAGTTTGTAAGGTAGGGGGTGGTCTTTGGTGGGTAGAGCTAGCTTGTCTATCAGTGTTTTGGAGGCCACATTAGTGCAGCTTCCCCCATCAATAATGAGGTTACATACTCTACCCTTGATGGTACATCTGGTCCTAAAGATCTGGTGTCTTTGGTCCTCTTCCAAAGGTTGTGGTTGAGTATGCATTACCCTCCATGTTACCAAACTTAACCCTGCATCAGGCTCTATCAACTCCTCACTAGCCTCTACCTCAGGCTCTTCCATCTCTTCATCACAGACCAACACTTCATCATCTCCCCAATGGATTACTTCTAGGGTACTCAGAGCCCTTTTAGATGGACATTCTCTAGCAAAATGTCCATACCCTTGACATTGAAAGCACTTTTTGAGAGGGGTAGTCTTCCTTTGGCCTGCCTCAACAGCCTTGCCTTTATCAAGGTTGAAAGGAGTCTTAACAGGAACCACAGGTTCTCCTATCTTAACTCCTACAAAAGGTTTGAAGGTGGGGGTTCTGGAAGGTGTCTTAGAAGCACTGGCCTTTCCTTTTCCCAATTTTTCTACCCTTAAAGACAGGTTGACAGCTTCCTCAAAGGAGTATATGTTTTGTAACCTGACTTTGCTAGCTATCCTTTCATCCAACCCCTCTAAGAACCTTGCTATCTTTTGTTCAGATTTCTCAACAACCTCACATTGCAAAGTGAGTTGTTCAAAGTCTCTTAGGTAGGACTCTAAAGGTCTTTGGTCTTGCTTTAGGTGAGTAAGCTTAATGAACATGTCTTGAGTGTAGTCCCTAGAGACAAACTTAGCTCTCATTTTCTTTTTCAGTTTGAGCCATGACTTTACAGGTTCTTTCCCTTCTCTAACCCTCAAGGTTTTCATGTTTTCATACCAAAGTGAGGCATAGCCTTTTAGTTTCATGATAGCAACCTTAAAAGCCTTTCTATCAGTGTATCCTTTAAACTCAAAGACTCTTTCTACAGACCTTAGCCAATCTAAGAAATCATCAGGGTTCAAGCTACCTAGAAAGTCAGGAATCTCTACCTTGATATCTTTGTCTTGGTGTCTGAGAAGACTGTGATCTGAGCCATCTGAATCTGACATTTCAAACTGATCTACAGGTTGTCTCCTCCTTACTCCACCTTGTGGGAAAGGTGCTCCTCTTCCTCGACCTCTGCCTCCCCTTGTATCATTGTTCTGTTGGCCCTCAAGGAGTTCATTGACAGATCTAGAGACCTCCATTACAGTTCTGACAAGATCTTGAACTGTGTTTTCAATACCTGTGATTCTCTCTTCACTCATGGTTGTATTTTGTGTTTTTAATGTAGTTAGGTAGATGAACTCACAAACCAAAGCTCTGATAACCAATTTGCACTGAAACTATTCAGAAAAGACAACTAAACAATGACAATTGAGCTAAGATTAAGACACTTGCAAGTACTCTGTTTCTGTTTGAATTGATTGTTAAAGAACAAGGATAGGACCTTAACCAAAGCACAAAGCCAATGATTGAGGGTTGAACTTGATCCCAGCACACAGCTAAGGACCCAAGCTCACTTCCAAGCACAAAGCAAAGGAAGTTGTCTCAAGCACACAGCCAAGAGATGCAACAGAAACAAGGTTTCAGTTTTATGTTTTACTTCAAATCTGATTTGCATTTCATTAGGTAAAGGCCTTATATAGGCAACAAGGATACAACTCAGACGTTAGGAGATATCTAGGGCCACAAAGGCTTACAACATGAAACAAAATAACAGCTACAAACTTGCAGGAAACTGACATAAAGTAGATAAAGCAGAAAAGTAATTCTAATAGGACAATCTGCCTTAATGGGTTTGTTGGGGTTGAAACTGGTGGAGGGGTGGACTTCTGAGCTTGATTCTTGAGCTCAACTGAAGTGGGATGGATGCCAAAGGTCCTTCTAAAAGGCCCTCGAGTTTGTTTGATCATAAAAGGAAAGTTTGATAGTGACATGTTAACTACTGCAAAAAGGCTGAAATCTGGACAGTCTGAAGTTGTCCCTAAGCTAACTCTTTGTGTGTTTGTTTCTGGGGAGGGAAGTCCTGGGGAAAGTTGTAGAGGACCTTCCCAAGACATAGGTTTGAGGGTTGGTTAGGCTTGTTTGATTGTGTGGGGCCCCATGGACCTTGTTTAGAAAGGCTGTGATAGGCTGTTTTTGGCTGGGGGCTGTTTTTGTTGTGTTGGGTTTGTTGGGCTGTTGGCTGAGCTTTGTTGTGGCCTAGTCTTGGGAAGTGGATGGCTAGGCTTTGTTCTGGTTGTGGTGGTGTTGTCTTAGCAGGCTTGAAGTGGTTGTGGCTTGGACTGAATAGAACATTGTCATAGCTGGTCATGGTGTTGTCTGAATGTAGGTTGTTGTTTTGATGTTGAGTCTTGTCTTGAGTTTGTGTCTTGTCTTGAGCTCGTGTCATGGCTCGTGTCTTGGCTTGGTCACATACTCCCGTTGCATTTGTAATCATTTACAGGGGCTGAAGGACGTGCGAGCACTAGCCAAGGGTGATGTAGACCTACGCATGGGGAATTGAGCAAGGGTAGCTGCCGTTTCCGTCGGAACGTATGTACTCACCTTAGCTAGTGGTCTTGAATTGTATTTAAATAATTGTTATTTTGTACCTTGCTTGACCATGAACGATATCTCCATATCCGTGCTTGACGCGGAGGGTTTCTCTTTTGTAATCAAGAACAATAGTTGTTCCTTTTCTTTTAATGGTGTGTTTTATGGTAAAGCCGTCTCTATTGGAGGTATTTATGTTCTAGATAATGTTATTGAAGTTTATCATGTAGAGAGTAAGAATCTCAAATTACGTGAAAATAATCAATCATACCTTTGGGCTTGTCGTTTACGTCATATAAACAAACGACACATAAAGAGACTTGTTTCAACGAAACTTCTCAAACCATTTGATTAAGAATCTTATGGTGTATGCGAATCTTGCCTTTTTGGCAAGATGACTCGTGGTCCTTTTACGGGAAAAGGAACACGAGCAAGTGAGGTATTAGGCCTTGTACATACGGATGTGTGTGGTCCAATGACTCTCCAAGCAAGAGGTGGTTATAATTATTTCATTACCTTTACTGACGATTTGAGTACATATGGATATGTCTACTTAATGAGGCATACGAGTGAAGCTTTTGAAAATTTCAAAGAGTTTCAACATGAAGTAGAAAACCAATTGAATAAGAAGATTAAAACCCTACGATCCGATCGTGGTGGTGAATATCTAAATAATGAATTTGATTCACATCTAAAAGATTGTGGCATAGTATCACAATGGACTCCTCCTGGCACACCTCAACTAAATGGTGTGTCCGAAAGGAGAAATAGAACTTTATTAGATATGGTTCGGTCAATGATGAGTCTCACAGAGCTTCCTGATTCATTTTGGGGATTTGCTATCTTAACCGCAATTGTTTCCTTAAATCGTAGCCCAACTAAAGCGGCAGATAAGACTCCATATGAGATATGGAAAGGAGAGGTTCCTTATTTGTCATTTAAGAAAATTTGGGGTTGCGAGGCGTATATTCATGACAAGTCTAACGACAAACTCGCACCCAGATCCAACAAATGTCTTTTTGTAGGATATCCTAAGGAAACACGTGGTTATTAATTCTACAACCGTCACGAAGACAAAGTGTTGCCCCAGTCGCTATGCTTCGATCCATTAGGATTCTCTTAGCGGTTGCCGCCTTTCATAACTATGAAATTTGGCAAATGGATGTCAAAAACGCCTTCTTGAATGGGATTCTAGAAGAGGAAGTGTATATGACACAACCTGAAGGTTTTGTGTATAAATCCAATCCTAAGAAAGTATGTAAACTTAAGAGATCCATTTATGGTCTTAAGCAAGCATCCAGGAGTTGGAATCATCTCTTCGATCATGTTATTAAACAAAACGGTTTAACTCGAAGTGTCGAGGAGCCATGTTTATACATGAAGTTTAGTGGGAGCAAAGTTACTTTCCTTATTTTGTATGTGGATGACATACTTCTCATTGGGAATGATATAACAATGCTTACTTCTACAAAGGAGTGGCTAGGGAAACATTTCCAGATGAAGGACTTGGGAGAGGCACAACGCATTTTGGGTATCCGGATCTATAAAGATAGATCCAAAAGGATACTAGCTTTAAGTCAAGAAGCTTACATAGATAAGATTCTTGATCGGTTCAAAATGAAAGACTCTAAGAGAGGCTTTCTTCCCATAGGTCATGGTATCACTCTGATCAAATCACAGAGTCCTATCGTTACCGAAGAGATTGAACACATGAAATTGATTCTTTATGCTTCCGCAGTTGGATCAATCATGTATGCTATGCTGTGCACTCGCCCCGACGTTGCATATGCTTTGAGAATGACCAGTCGTTATCAAGCCAATCCAGGTGAGAGTCATTGGATAGCCGTCAAGAACGTACTTAAGTACTTACGAAGAACGAAAGATTCGTCCTTGGTTTTTGGAGGATAAACTGAGTGGCGTGTAAAGGGTTACACGGACGTTAATTTCCAAACTGATAGGGATGATTTAAAATCCCAATCCGGCTATGTCTTTATGTTGAATGGAGGAGCTGTTTGCTGGAAAAGCTTCAAGCAAAGCGTTACTGCGGATTCCACAACAGAAGCTGAGTACCTTGCAGCATCAGAGGCTGCTAAGGAAGCTGTGTGGATTCGGCAATTCATGGAAGGTTTAGGGATAATCCTTACCGTCGCCGATGCAATCACGATGTATTGTGATAACAGTGGGGCTATCTTTCAAGCAAAGGAACCCAAGTCTAGTAACAAGTCTATACATGTACTTAGGAAATACCATGTAAGTAGAAATTATGTGGAGAGGAAGGAAATTGATGTATGTAAGGTTGGAACAGACGATAACATCGCTGATCCTCTAACCAAGCCTCTTTCGAAGGCTAAGCATGATGGGCATGTCGTCGCAATGGGATTAAGACGAGTACCTGAATTCCTCTAGATTATATGATATGTAATAGTTGAATATTGTATCAATGTTTACATATATGATAATTGCATTCATTGTTCGAGTTTTATATGAACTCTTTATTTTAGTTTGACTAAATTTGAATGCTTTGTTTTATCTGAATTGGTTTTATGAAAAGTTGAACACAATTCAAGTGAACAAGATAAACTTAGTACTATTGTCCCTAGTCACTCATATGAGGTGATGACTCGTAGTGACTAGATTGTTAGTCAATCGATGGCTAGTTCAGCGCCATGGAGTCATAGAGATGACTGGTCGTTTACATAGGCAGACTGTATGACACTCTGTCAGGCAGTGAACTTTATGGGATCCCTTATAAAAATTATTGAAGCCTGGTCGTGGCAGGGATTTCTATATTATTCATATGAGTCGATTCTTTAGACTGGCGCCATTTACCTTACTTGGTGTAGTTTCTGATTGACCTTGGTTTTTGTCCTAGGTCGTGCCGTAATAGGAGGCGGATGGGCATCTTCTGGGTCATGATGATGTGCATTATACAGTGTAAGTTGGGTCAACAGAAATTGTCCACCCACGTTGGGTATTAACATCTTCGGGCTACTCGAGGAGTAGTGACTGGAAATGCGTGGCCACGCTCGGAATAGATCTCTGGTAGATTTTCCGGTCAGACTGTTACTCTCCCAGATCGAGAAACCACTCTATTTATATTTTCCAATCGCAAGTGCGACCTGAAAGACACCTTGCGATGATCTCCCCAGGATGTGACACAAAGAGACAAGAGAATCGGTAGCACACAATTTGTCGACACAAGTGGGAGATATTGTTGGAGAATGAGTTCTCCGCAATAGTGTGGCTACATGCACAACTTGTATCGGACAAGTGGGAGATTGTTGGAGTAAGTGTCCTCCACAATAGTGCATTTATATATTAAATCTCATTTTGGAATATCCGTGGGATTACTAGTATTTTGATACTCCATGTCAGTTGATTAACGTAAATCAATAACGATCAGCTGACTAGAGTTAGACGTTATTGTCGTATTACGACGGTGATCAACTGACCTCTTTCGGTCACACCTAAAGGATGAGACCCAAACAGTAAACCAATTATTTGTATATGATATAGTTTACTTAGTTATTTACATATATATTTGATATATGTTTGGTTACGAGAGTTATTTATTGGAAATTGAGTTAGGAACTCATTCAGATTAAGTTTATTTGTCAATTATACAATAAATGACTGTATAAATTTTACGTCTTATTTTAATACGATTAAATAAGATTTAATTTAGTAATTAATCGTTAATTTACTTAATTAGTTGAGGTTGTGCATATATTTTGAGGTAGAGGTAATTAGTTAATTATCTTTACAAAGAGTTGTAAAATAAATTAACTAGACATTGTGCGACCTATTATATATTGATATAATGGTAAAATATTACTTAAGAGTTAAGTATACATTATTTATTAATTTAAATCATATAATTGTTATATTATCAAATTAACACTTAATTATACTAAATAATTAAGCATATGATTATAAGTATTTGTGGGACAAATATCAAAAATCAAAATGGACCATATTACTCTAAGGGAGACAGAATTCCATGTAGTGTAAGTAATAATGTTTGTTCATTTCTTGTAACACACTACAACATATTGATTATGACATGTTATGACATGAACATGATCATTTTTATGTCCTACACTCGACCACTTTGCATGTGATTAAAATAAGCAAAATATTGGCTCGTTTTTGAGCTACATGCTCGGCCATGTGCCTATATAAGGGCATTTTGGTTGTTCATTTCATTTGCTCAATTTTTCACTTGTTTTTGCTATTTCCTCCAACCTCTCTCTAAAACACTCATAACAACTAATATTCCTATAAAACTAGAGTAGTAATAAATCTAATATTAGTCACTACTTGTCACTATATTTTTTTAGTATAAAATTATAGTGATTGTTTGGGTTAGTCTTGGGTGCATGTTGGAAGGAGACTTTCTACATTGAAAAGGAGTTTCTTATTGTGCCCATAAATACCGAAATTTCTCAATGTAAGAAAATTTCATATTATGTTTATTTATGCCTTTATATTTGCATACATGTTACATAGATCATTAAATACTCAATTAACAAGTTAATTAGTAACTAATTAGAGGAGTCTAATTAGGGTCTATGGACTTTTATTTTCACCGTTACCTTATTAGACCGACTTTACCTTCTACCATACCCGACCTTAACCTCATTAGTGAACCCATTTGCCTTAGTTTTCTTAATTCTTGTTTTAAATCTCGTATTTGCTTATTTGTTAGACTTAGTTAGTTTTAGTCACCTCAAATTGCTTCAAGCTAGAATTGAACTAGAATTCGACCAACTTACCATAGAGCCTTAATCACCGTCCTTGTGGTTCGACCTCGACTACCCTACTACATTAGTTGAGTTATTTGTTTAATTGGGGGAGGGCGACTAACCCCACATCAAAATGGCGCCGTTGCCGGGGACGACAATATTGGATAAGATAGTTTAATTGATTTTAGGCTTAGTTCACTTTTGTTTGTTTGATTTTCCATTTGTCCTAGTGCATCTATTTGCATTAGGACTATTTGATCTTTCTTTGAGTGCATGATTAGGTATTTTATCGGACCTCTTTTCCCGCTTGATCGAGAGATTGAGAAGACTTTCCAGGCAAGAAGAAGACAAGCACTTGCTTCTTTAAGAAGATCCCCCGTTCTTACTTCCACAAATATTCAACCATCCACAATTGATTCATCCACCTCTCATCCCTCCAATTCCACCTTATCACCCCTCATCATACCAACAAATCACCCTCCAATCCCTTCTCCCAGAAATTTACCCACTTCCTCACAAAATTCCAACAACACCCTTTCACCCATAACACCAAATTCTCCAATCCCACCAACAAACAACCCTTTCATACAAGAAATGGCAGACCAACCTATGGGCGATTACAATAAGTCGGACCCTAATCGGTCCTGCTCGACCATTAACTATGGAGCAATTGCTCCTAACACCTTTGAGCTTAGACAGCACACCATGTCATATCCTTCATTGAGCAAGACATCTTCCATTGGTTGAAAAGTGAAGATGCTCATGAGCATTTAGTGGGTTTTAAGGAAAAAGTGGGCACAATAAAAAGCAATGGAATCACCGAAGATCAAATTATTCTCATGCTATTCCCATTTTCCTTGAAAGACAATGCCAAGAAATGGTTGAATTATCATGAACTGGGTACTTTGACCACATGGGCTAGCCTTTCTAAGGCTTTCATCAACAAATTCTACCCTCCTTCCAAGACCGCAAGGATAAGGCATGAAATTCAAACCTTCAAGCAAAAAGATTTTGAGACATTGAGTAAAGCTTGGGAGAGGTTTCGAGATCTACTCACTTCTTGCCCACATCATGGTATACCAAAGTGGATGACCAAACAAACCTTTTTCCAAACACTTGAGCAAAGGTTTAGAGACATGATAGTGGCGGCTTCAGGCGGTAATTTTGACAAGATGAATAGTGCCGAGATCACGGAGATGATTCAAAACCTTTCCAAAATGGAGAGTAGCTATGCCTTAAGGGAAAGTGGGGGTAAGAGTGAAGGGCCTAGTAGGCTTGAGTTGGAGACAAAACTCAAGTTGGAAGAGCTAACAAAGAAGTTTGATAATTTGGGGTTGGAAAGAGGCAAGGGACAAATTCATCATATCCAAAGGGAGCGACCTAGTCGTGCTAGAGTCTACTATCTTGAGCAACCAAGGTCTCCTCCAAGAACCTACTCTCAACAACCTATTTGTGACAAATGTGGTGATGTTGGCCACACATATGACTTGTGCCCTTCCTTTCCAAGAGATGATCATCTTTAACATGATTGCTATTCTTTGCAAGAGCAACCAAGGTACTCCTATCAACGCCATGAAACCTTCTACCGGGCATTTCCCGAATCAAGACCCGAGGTTTTCTTATAAGGGTCAACCCTTGGACCCCAAATATAAAGCTCCTCAATATCAACCACCTCCTAAACCTAACTCTTCCATTCAATACAATTTGAAAGGTATGGAGAATAGGGCTATGCAACATGAGGCAAATACGGATCAAATAATCAAACTCTTGAGATCCGACAATTCTAATGTCCAAGCTCAACAAAGAAATTTTGATTCCTACTTAGCCAACCAAGAACCCATTAATGTTAAAAACGGTGAGCATATTCTACTAATCGAAGGCTCTCACTCTAAGGATGGGCCACCACATCACCAACAATTGCATGCTATGACGTTGGTGGGTGAGAACAAGTTGAAAGATCTTCAAAAATCCATGAATTCCAATGATAAGAGAAAGTTGAAGGGTAAGATGGTGGAAGACCATTACCCTAGTGAAGATGAAATGGCAAGGGAAAATGAAATCACCCAACCTCCTCCAAATATGACCCAAGATTACACAACTCCTCTACCTTTTCCAAACCGGCCCAAGGCCGTGAATAAAGAGAAGAAATTTGCAAAATTTGTGGGAATGCTAAAAAAGCTTAAAGTCTCATCAGCTTTCACCGAGGTAGCGAGCCAAATGCCAGTTTACAACAAATTTCTTAAGGTGGTGTTGACCAAGAAGAGGAGCATAACCAATGATGGGCTTGTAGCCTTGACGGGACAGTGTTGTGTGGTGCTTTTAAACAACATGCCTAAGAAACTTCAAGATCCGGGGAGCTTTTCTATACCTTGTTGTTGGAGTAGGTGTCCTCCACAATAGTGCGCCACATAATAAATCTCATTAAGGAATATAATTGGGATATTTATTGACTATATATATATATGATTAGTCAGTTGATTAACGTAAATCAATAACGGTTGGCTGACTAGAGTTTGACGTTACTGTCGTATGACGGCGGTGATAAACTGATCCCTTTCAGTCACACCTATAGGATGAAACCCAAATAGTAATTAATTGAATGTATATGATACAGTTGATTAGTCCATTACATATATTTGATATATATACGAGAGTTAATAGTTACAAATTGAGTTACGAACTCAAATTCGATTAAGCTTATTTTTCAATTATGCAATAATTGACTAATAAATTTATATCTTATTTTAATATGATTAAATAAGATCTAGTTTAGTAATTAATCGTTAATTTAATAAATTAGTTGAGGTTTTACGTATATTTTGAGGTAGAGCTAATTAGTTAATTATATTTATAAGGAGTTGTAAAATAAATTAACTAAGCATTGTGGGACCCATTATATATTGATATAATGATAAAATATCACTTAAAATGTTAAGTACATATTATTTACTTATTTGTGTCATATAATTGTTATATGATCAAATTAACACTTAATTATATAAGATAATTAAGCATATGATTAATAAGTATTTTTGGGACAAATATCGAAAATCAAAATAGACCATATAAGGCCACATGTGGCAGGTCAAGTAGTAATGGAGAGTGATGATGGTTGCTCTTGTTCTTGCTCACAAGTTACATGTGATTATGACATGAATAGTATACCTAAAATCATTTCACTCAACACTACACTCCACCATTTTGCATGTGATGTAAAATAAGCAAAATAAGTGCCTTGTGAAGGCCATATGGACCGGCCATATTGCCTATAAAAGGGCAATATGGTTGTTCATTTTTGTTGTTCATTATTGCTTATTTTTGCTTTATCTCACTAAAATTGTAACACCCGCAAATGTACCCTATTTTTATAGTAAAAATATTATACGGATACTTTTCAGCGAAATATAGTTTTAGTTTAGAATTAAATTTCCCGTGTTGAATTTAGAATTTCCGAGCTCGTATTTGGATTTTACGCGAGATTTCAAGTGAATCACGTCTTAAGGCTCAAATTCACGTAAGTTCGTCTTATTCTTCCCCTCTCATCTTCCTCTATCCGTATTGGTAATAAAATTACCGTCTTTCTCGCTTTTCAATTTGTCCGTCTTTCTCAAAGGTGAAGTATATTCATCTTTTATTATCTAATTGTAGGTGGAGACTAGGAAGACTTAGAAATCGTTTGAAGACGCGTAAAGGTAACGGTGAATGGTTACTCGATATCATTTACGTGTTTTAATGTGTTTTCTATGTTAGTAATCGTATTTGGAATAGGATTAGTATTCATAGAACTTGTGTTGATGATGATACTTGTTGTTTGTTGAGAATTGATATGAGAATTGATGATTTATGATAATAGTTGATGATGGTTGAGTTTAGAACAAAATGGAGATGTCTTGACCCAAGTCACGGTCGTGAAACTCATGTCACGAGCGTGAAATGAGTGGCTGACCAAATACCCTTGCGTAACAGACAGTTTCACGAGCGTGAAATGTAAGTCAAGGTCGTGAAACTCATGTCACGAGCGTGACATACAAGTCACGGTCGTGACCTGTGCAGTTTCACTGCACTGACTCCTTTTCGTAAAATGATCATATCTCCTTCGTTACTTGCTTGTTTTGAGCTTGTGACATACTGTTGGAACCGTACGAGGATAAGCTATCACCCCCTTTTGGAATTTCTGCATTTGCATTTCTAGAACTCTAGTTATGACCGTTTGAAGTGGACCCTTGTTTTAGTTAGTTTCCAAACTTGTTGTTTTGAGATAAGATCTATGTTTCCTATTTATTATGCTTCTTAAACTTGGTCTAATGCTTATGTATCATGTATTGATTCATGTTTATCATAGTTACATTTATATAATGCCCTATTATCATGCTTGGTGACGGTTTTTCATATATCCCACTTTGAGTCGTTTTTACAAATGTTACGGTTTGAGCACTATTTTGTTATGTGCTTTGTACTCTCATTCCCTTGGCTACCTCCACGTTCGTAAGGCTGGAATGTCGGAACGGGGATGTATCCTACTGCTTAATTGCATGTGTTAGTGGGCATACGACGACGTTGTTGGGAGGTGAACGTTTTGCGTTGGTCGACCCGGCCGTCAAATGTTGTGTACTTGCGAGGTGGTGTTATTTGCATGTAGCGTACCGCTTGTTATGAGGCTTGTGCTCTTTTCCGCCTCTTTCGTGAATATCGACCGAATTTGGGGTACTCAGCGTCAATGATTGACCGAGTCTTGGATGCGAAATGTTTATCGCATGTCGAATCGAAACACGTCTATTCCGAGAGTCTGGCCAGGTTTAGACTAGGACCGTATTATTATCGTCGTGCTACCAGGAGGAAATTAGTCTACATATACGAAATGTTTATCGTGTATGCGTTCAGGGAAATGTTTATCCCGTGGATGCCTTTTAATCATACTTGCCATGTACACGGTGCTAGTGCGTTTCATTTACCGTGAGAGATGTCGTCATTGTGTCGGTGTGTTTGGATGGATGATTACATGATTGATTATTCGTGATCATTGGGTTACTTGGCATGGTTTGTTTGTCGAGTCTCAATCTTATCAAACTTATACCGCTAACGGTGTGATGCAAGCCCTAGTGTGTGACACCCTCAAATTTGCGGAAAGAAAAAAAATATTTAAATACATAAAAGAAATATGAGAATACCATACGAAGGTGTCATAAATAAAAAGGGTCATTACAAAACGAAATAATATTATACAAAAGAAAAAATACAAGACGGGAGACATATCTCCCGTATAAATACGGAAATAAAAGAGTGTATAATAATATACAAACTATGAACCGAATATAGGTCCAAGGTAAATACTTCGCTCGCTAGCTCGTCAATGTACCCTCCCAAAATCTGCCTC
>JAIUZE010021329.1:0-40296 GCA_022085475.1 Heliosperma pusillum | reverse complement strand
AAGAAGAAAGAAGAAATTGTTCCTTACATTGATTTGTACGGATTTTGGGCACAAAATAGGACTCCTTCCTACTTTTTTCTTGAGCTAATATGATGAGGATGAACTTCAAGTTTCTAATGTAGAAACACTCCTCTTGATTGCACCCAAGACAAACCCTTAATACCAATGATATTTTTCACTAGATAATATTATTAGAGACCTTAAATTAAAATCTAATTCTAATAATATTACTACAATAGTAATATATATATATATATATATATATATATATATATATATATATATATATGAAGATATAATATTTTAGAACAAGGTATTTCCTAAACCCTTTTATGAGAGATTTTTTAGTGAGATAAAGAGATTAGCACAAGAATGATTTTTAATGGGAAAATGAGAACTTATTCTCATGGGGTTTGGGTAGGTGATGGCCGGCACAAATGCTCTTGGGGAGCCCCAAGCATGCTCCACTTTTTCTCTTATCAAAATGCTAGGCCAAGGTCTAGGTATCTAGGCATTATGATTGTGTTTTTAACAATTAAAACAATAATCATAACTACCTAAAACATACCGATAAAAACGGCACACCCACTTAAAATGGACTCCATTTTATATTTCATATTTTGTCATTTGTAATTTGGTATGTCATGTAGCACATGTAACATGTCTTTGGATATTTTAATGCATATTTAACAAATTAAATATCATTTCATATCTCATAAATTACACTTAACAAATTGACTAGTAATTCATAATTACATGTGTATATATGGGTCAAATCATATTTGGTTAATATAATCTACAACAATTTATAATTATAATCAACCAATCTTGCTTATCTCAAATGTTTCATAAACATAATGCATCTTTAGTAATGTAACAATTAGATTACAAAAATGAATCTTATTTAATCATATTACAATAATATATAATTCTCACTTATAAATTAAATTTGTTCAATTTAAGGATTTAATTAATCTGTATCGATATACAATTAATTAACTTTTTCAAATAAGGGAATGGTCTTATAAGTGTGACCTTAAGGGATCAACTGATCACCATCGTCATACGACAGTAACGTCTAACTCTAGCAAGCCAATCTCTTACCGATTAATGTTGACCAGTTGACTATAATTTCTATCATCCCTTTGTATTCTTTTTATTGAGATTTAATTATGTAATCGCACTATTGTTGAGGACACTTACTCCAACACTAATCGGTCGAGTCCCCTGCCATACTCAGTGGAGTCACACATCTTACGGGCCCCATGCAACACAAAATTATCTCTCTACGCAAATATCATATTCCTATTCATACATTATAAAGTCACCACACATATTCACATGCTGATCATTCATATTCACTGCATACCATAGTTCACCAACCAACACAACAATCATAGCATACACGTACGTCCCCAACACATCCCCGTTGTTATCGACTAAGAACTGTAAGGGCGAAATGGCGATTTTCGAACGTCCCCCAAATCTTTGCAATAGCTCCTTACAACTCCTACCCGGGTTCATTTTATTAGACAATCGTAATTTCATTTGGTTCATTGGTTTTAGGTTCCAAAATTGTCGCTCTGATACCACTTTCTAAAACCCTCATCCACCAAAGAGCCTTACAAGACAGTCCTTAGTAAATCGGTATTCTACCATCTCGGTTGCCCGAGATGGTGTATATCAAATTAACAATCGAGAAAAAACATTTAATAAATAATAGTTTAAATGACTACAGTGTGTGACAACCCTCGCGAATGCGGAAATATAAAACAAACAAGCATGTGAATTATATAGCGGAAATATGAAGTTTTAAAAACTTTTATACATGCAAGGAAAGAATACGAGGAGTGTCAAATATTACAAACTAAAGTACGAATTATACTACATCAAGAGACGAAGTCTCTCCAAAATGTTAACAACTAAAAGTGTTTAGCAAACAAGCTAAAATTGTTTAGAGGTGTTTTAATCCAGAGACAACGCCCGCTAGCTCACACCCGAACCCAAAATGTCAAGCAAAAAGCCAACCATGCAAGCAACCTGTTCATCCATGAAAAACATGAACGCCACAGTCAGGGGGGAGTAACTCCGGGTTCTCCCAGCCATATCACATCAATCGTACATAGAAGGAAATACAAAAGTAGAGCATGCATACATATAGATATACATGTGAGATACGATAAGGATAGATAGGCAATTCGATATATAATGATAAGAATATAAGAAGTACAAGTCCGAATCCATCATGTTATACAAAGACTCGGGGAAGACACTCTTAGGCAACCGAATACGCTCACTAGGGCTTGCATCTCACCGTTAGCGGTATAAGTTTGATAAGATTGAGACTCGACAAACAAACCATGCCAAGTCATCGGAATGACCATGAATAACAATCATGTAATCACTCATCCACACATAACAATACAATGGCGATGCCCAATCATGCAATGACCATGAATAAAATCATGAAATCACGCATTCAAGAACAACGACACAAAGACGACATCTCTCACGGTAAATGAAACGCACTAGCACCGTGTACATGGCAAGTATGATTAAAAGGCATCCACGGGAGTAAAACCTTCCCTGAACGCATACACGATTCAATCCATTTCGTATATGTAGACTAATTTCCTCCTGGTAGCACGACGATAATTATACGGTCCTAGTCTAAACCTGGCCAGATTCTCGGAATATAACGTGTTCCGATTCGACATGTGGTAAGACGTTCCACATCCAAGACTCGGTCAATCAAAGACGCCGAGTACCCCAAATTCGGTAGATCAATTCACGAAAGAGGCGGAAAAGAGCACAAGCCTCATAACAAGCGGTACGCTACATGCAAATAACACCACCTCGCAAGTACACAACATTTGACGGCCGGGTCGATCAACGCATAGCATTCAACTCCCAACAACGTCGTCGTATGCCCACTAACACATGCATTTAAGCAGTAGGATACCTCCCCGTTCCGACATTCCAGCCTTACGAACGTAGAGGTAGCCAAGGGAATGAGAGTACAAAGCACAAGACAAAATAGTGCTCAAACCGTATCATTTGTAAAAACTGACTCAAAGTGGGACATACCAAAAACCGTCACAAAACATGTGAATAGGGAATTATATAAACTTAACTATGATAAAAATGAATCAATACATGATACATAAGCATTAGAACAAGTTTATGAAGCATAATGAATAAAAACATAGATCACCTCTCCAAAACAACGTTGTTTGGAAACCAACGAAAACAAGGGTCCACTTCAAACGGTCATAACTAGAGTTATAGACATGCAAATGCAGAAATTCAAAATGGAGGTGATAGCTTATCCTCTTACGGTTCCAACGGAATGTCACACGCCCAAACCAAGCAAGTAATGAAGGAGATATGATCATTTTACGAAAAGAGGTCAGTGCAGGAAAATTTCTGTCGGCAGCGAGTGACGCAGCCTGCGTCACCACGACGCAGCCTGCGTCCTATTCCGACAAGTACGAGTCACACAATCTCCACAATTTCACTAAGGCATAACACAAATATCATCTATCATCACAATTCATCAATTCTCATATCAATTATCAACTAACAACAACCATCATTAACAACACGATTCCTAAGATTACTAATCATATTCTAAATACGATTTCTAACATGGAAAACACATTAAAACACGTAAATGATATCGAGTAACCCTTCACCGTTACCTTTTCCACTAGATAGTAATCTTTGTCGGGGTCTAGAAAGTCTCCACCTAAACAAAGACGACAAAAGATGAATATAATTCACCTTTGAGAAAGACGGGTAAATTGAAAAGCGAGAAAGACGGTAATTTTATTACCAATATGGATAGAGGAAGAAAAGAGGAAAAGAATATGACGAACTTACGTGAATTTGAGCGAGAAATGAATGAGTAGTGACGATTCTAAACTTGGAAGAATATGGAGGCTAGGTTTTGGTGTTTATGGTGAGGAAGAAGAAGATTGAGTTGTGAGGTAGTTAGGGTTATGAGGGAGTATATGTAGGGTGAGTAAGTGGAAAAGTCAACGAAAGTCAAAGACGGCTCAAAAGTCAAGAAAAAGTCAAAGACGGCTCAAGACAGGATTCACATGGAATCTCGCAGAAATTCCAAATACGAACTCGGAAATTCTAAATTCGACTCGGAACATTAAATTCCAAATTAAAACTAAATTTCACTGAAAAATGTCCGTAAAATATTTTCACTAGAAAAATAGGGTACATTTGCGGGTGTTACACAGTGTCTCAAAACCAAACTAAATATTCTCTTAAACAAAGTACTTAAAACAACACAAATATAATGTGAAAGTCTAAATCATTCTAAAAAAAGCAAAATCTAAGACTCGGTAGCAGCGTCATCCCATCCAATCCCCAAGCGAGCTGAAATGGGATAGGTTCAGTACCATCTTACATCAAAGTCTCAAAATCACTTTTTTTAAAAATAATAATAGGGTCAGTACCATCATATATCAATCAACGCACAAAGCAAAGTAAACACATCACAGTGTAACCACCCACCAACAACACAACCATACTCAAGTAACTAAGCTACCACCGCAGCGCTAACCTCTGCCAGCGTCAAACTGCATATCTGACGGTTGTACCACCTATTGATGCAAGACTGCATCAATGGACATCCAAAGCCCCTCTCATCGCAATGAGAGTTCACATAACATTAAAGTGCACATCCACCTCGTGGCGGGAGAGACACGAGAGGCGAACTCGGAGTGTGGAACCGTCTCTCGACCGGACCACTAATATAGTAACCAAGTATCAACACAATACCATCACCACCATCACCATTATAATAAATAACAACCATCATACAATATCAACAACAAGAACAATAATCATAGCCAACAAAAATCATCAATCTTAATAACATTGATCAACATACAAAAGAACTGAGTAGGCAAACCCTACTTGTAAGCAAATCCGCAACTAGCAACCACAATATATCAATAATTACTCAAATCTCCATCCCCCAATACAGATTAGGGTTCTAAACGATTACCCACAACTACTATAACAAATAAGGACAAGAATAATACTTACAACAAAATCAACAAACAAGAAGAGATATGACGAACTTGCGACCGATACTTCGTGCCTTAGAATGATTTAAGATGATTAGAGGGATTTGGAAGCGTTTAAGAGAGTTTAGGCTTTAATAATGAATGTTTAACTTATGGGATTTCTTTTATACCTCTTTATTAACTGCAATCAAAATCGCCCAATAAAAAACGACCGACTGGTGCACTCAGTCAAGTGTAAGAAACACTTGATCGAGTACATTGCACTTGGTCGAGTGCACATTATACTCGGCCGAGTGCCACCTAGGCAGAAGGTTGTCTAACCGACACAATCGACTACTTGGCCCAATGCACTATACTCGGCCAAGTACACACACCACTCAGTCGAGTGACCCCTACTCGACCGAGTACTAGATAGTCACAATATGGAGTATTATAGCTACCATCAAGTAACGATAAGGGCTGGTGTTGAGTGGAAAACTGCCTTTAAGACCAAGCATAGCTAGGTTATATGAGTGGCTAACCATGCCCTTTTGGTTGTCAAATTCTCCTAGTATCTTCATGAGTTTGATGAATGAGGTTCTAAGGTCCTACCTAGGCAGGTTTATGGTTGTCTATTTTGATTACATCCATGTTTTTAACCCATCTAAACAAGAACACCTACACCATCTGAAGACATTGTTTGAGACCTTGAGACAAAACAAGCTTTGTGGGAAAATTGAGAAGTGCACGTTTATGCAATAGGAGGTTCACTTCTTAGGTTTTATCATATCCAAGGAAGGGGTCTCAGTGGATCCAGAGAAGGTCAAGGCTATCAAAGATTGGCCTACACCCAAGACCCTAACAGAAGTCAGCAATTTCCATGAGCTAGCCTCATTTTATAGGGTTTTAGCTCTATCATCCTATGACACAGTGTATGAAAAAGGGTGAGTTCACTTGGACATACAAGGTTGGGAAGTCCTTTGACACCATCAAGGACCTGTTGTGCAATTCACCTATCCTAGTCCTCTTCGATTTCAACAAATGGTTTGAGGTTGAGTGTAATGCAAGTGGCATAGGCATTGGGCCAGTCTTGAGGCAAGAACACAAGCCAGATGACTATTTTATTTAGAAGCTTAATGGAGCCAAGTTAAATTACTCCACCTATGTTAAAGAGTTTTATGCGATAGTGAGGGCCTTTAATCATTGAGGTCACTACCTAAAACCCAGGCCATTTGTGCTTCACTCACATCATGAGGCTCTCAAATACATCAATGGCTAGCTCAAGCTCAAACAAAGGCATGCTAAATGGGTTTAATTCTTACAATCATTCTCCTTATCTACCAAGTAAATTGAGGGCAAAGAAAACATTGTGGCATATGCATTGTCATGAAGGTATATGATGTTAAGTTTCATGGAGCAAAGGGTGTTCGGATTTGAATACATGAAAGAATTGTATGTGGAAGATCCTGATTTCAAGGATGAAGGGGAGCTCCTCCAAGGGGACAAGGCAATGGTAGGCAGCAGATAGACCATCCAGAATGGGTTTATGTTCTTTGGCAACAAGTTGTGCATACCTAAGGGACCTTATAGAGGATTTCTTGTATGGGAGGTTGATAAGTGTAATAGTTGTGTAATTTTATCCCCTCATTCGGCTCAGTTTTACATGTTATTTCCACTCTTTATAGTGGTTTTATGAGCTAATCCTGTGTTGTAGTAGCTTTGTATGCTTTGTCTTGTCTTATAGAAACTAATGCGGTTTCTGCGACTTTTCCTAACTTTTTGGCACTCATCTCAACACTCGGAGCTATGAGAAGCAAGTCTTGGTCAAAAATATAGTATCATGGTAGCATTGGCTCATCCCGAACAAGGAATTTGATCAAACGAAGGCTCAAAATGAAGAGATTTTGCGTCACCTAGCAGTATCTTCTATACCGTAGGGAACATGAAAGTCAATGAAAGTTAAAGATAAGCACTCAAATAAATCTTCTGAAGTAAGATATCACATCCCCTATCGGGTTTGCATACATGGGAAGCGTGAAAGAGGGAAGATGAAGCAACTACGCCTAGAAACATGCATCCCCGATCGGGGACACTTAAACCCGACCGGGGACGTGTATTTCTACTCGCATTTCGTTTGGACTCCCTCCAATTTATGAGGTGTATTGATGGGTATTGATTTCACGTGGCTTCCAAGGCCTATATAAGAAGAGATCTTTAGCACAAACGCAACACATCTTATACTCAAATACTCTCTTAGTTCTCTCCTTAGCTTTCTCTTTTGTTCTAGTAGAACTCTAGTAGTTTTTTATCTTTTAGAAGCGTTGTAAGAAAGAGTTTGGTTGTTTGTGATACTTTCTCTAGTATCTTTGGTTTATTATACTCCATTCTAAGCCTTTATTCAAGTAAAATGTATGTCCTTTGTTAGTTTCTTATCATTTCTAATCTTTATCTCATCATATAGTCTTTAGTTTATGACATAATCTAAGCTCTTGTTCATATAATTCTATTACTGTTATTGTCTCTTTTTAGTCATTGTTACCATCTTAATTTTACCACCATTATAAACTTTGTATTGTATTTATATATCATCCCTGACGAGTGTAATTCATCTTAATATGACAATAGTTCTATCTTGTTTAATCATGAGTGAGTAATCCTAATCCTAGGCGAATAGGGAGTCGTGTATGATTATTAGTCATTGAAATTGTTGGAAAGAAATTATTGCATTTTTATCATTGTTCTATTGCATGCTTGTATTGTATTGTTAGTTGACGATTCTTGATCATTCCCTGATATTAGTGCTCGGAAACAACCCGGGAATGGTAGCTGCCCCTGTCGGAAGGTTCTAGCCTATCAAACTCCTCGCCTCCTCCGAGTCAACTCTCATGGCCGTCGATGGCCATTCTAGGGACTCCTCTCCGCGCGGCAGGCAAGAAATCATGCCGTAATCCTCCCAAGTAACCCCGACCTCTCCTTTTATAGCAAAAAATGTGAAAGAGTCCCCACATAAGTAATGGAAGAAGTAAAAGACGGGTTTGATAGATGAAAATATGATAGAGTCCCCACATAAGTAATGCTAAATCGATTTTGAATATATTTCTGATTGGAATCTTACATTTATTGAACGAATAATAAATATTACAAATAAATAAAAGAAGGGATTTACACCCTCAGACTTACATGGTTGAGGAACGAGATTCACTAGGTTACGTTTTAGCGATAGCTCGACTCGAATGTATGCAGAAAGTGTTGGAGTAGGTGTCCTCCACAATAGTGCGCCACATAATAAATCTTATTAAGGAATATAATTGGGATATTTATTGACTATATATATATATAATTAGTCAGTTGATTAACGTAAATCAATAACGGTTGGCTGACTAGAGTTTGACGTTATTGTCGTATGACGGCGGTGATCAACTGATCCCTTTCGATCACACCTATAGGATGAAATCCAAATAGTAACTAATTATTTGTATATGATACAGTTGATTAGTCCATTACATATATTTGATATGTACGAGAGTTAATTGTTAGAAATTGAGTTAAGAACTCAAATTCAATTAAGCTTATTTTTTAATTATGCGATAATTGACTAATAAATTTATATCTTATTTTAATATGATTAAATAAGATCAAGTTTAGTAATTAATCGTTAGTTTACTAAATTAGTTGAGGTTTTACATATATTTTGAGATAGAGCTAATTAGTTAATTATATTTACATGGAGTTGTAAAATAAATTAACTAAGCATTGTGGGACCGGACCCATTATATATTGATATAATGGTAAAATATCACTTAAAATGTTAAGTACATATTATTTATTTATTTGTGTCATATAATTGTTATATGATCAAATTAACACTTAATTAAATAAGATAATAAAGCATATAATTAATAAGTATTTGTGGGACAAATATCAAAAAATCAAAATAGACCAAATAAGGCCTCATGTGGCCGGTCAAGTACTAGTAGTGTAGGTGATGATGGTTGCTTTTGTTCATGCTCAAAAGTCACATGAGATTATGACATGAATAGTAACCTAAAATCATTTCACTCATCACTACACTCTACCACTTTGCATGTGTATTAAAATAGGCAAAATAAGTCCCTTGTGAGGGCTACATGGACCGGCCATATTGCCTATAAAAGGGCAATATGGTGGTTCATTTTTGTTATTCATTCTTGCTCATTTTCTCACATATCTCTCTAAAACTCATCTTCTCAATAAAACTCTCATAATACTAATATTTACTAAGTATTATTAGTGTAGTAATATATACTAATATTGGTAGTATTATATCTATCTTATTATCTAATTAATAATAAGAATAGTTTATTTGGTATCATCTTGGTGCAACTTGAAAGAGGTCTTCTAATTTGGAGATTGTTCTTGTTCATCCTTATTTATAGCTCAAGAACAACAAGAAGGAGTTCTTGTTGTGCCCATTTAATTTTCATTTCATTGTGAGGAAATTTCTTCTTTTATATAAATGTCTTTATATTTCCATGCATGTTACATAGATCATTAAATACTAAATTAACAAGTAATTTAGTAACTAATTAGAGGAGTTTAATTAAGGTCTATGGACTTTCATGTGGTATCAGAGCTAGCTTGTAGCATGCATGTTCATTTTGGACAATTTTTTATTAAAGTTATAAGATAACTAATAAATCCAAAATTTGAGTTAAAATATGATTCTGACAAAACTTTTTGGTGCATGTAACTGACGGGTCAAAATGTTTGTGGTCAAATTTCGTGATTTTAGGGATTATTTTGCAATTTATTTTGATTTTTGGTTTTTAAACCAAGTTAATATGCATATTTGATGTTAAAAGTTAACTAAAAATAGCTTCATATTGATTCTGGCCATGAAATTTTAATATGATCTCACATGAATGTTTTACATATTTTATGTAAAATTTCGTGACTTTTAATTAAGTATTGCATGTTTATTGAGTTTTATAAGATATAAGTCGATAATATGAGATTATAATGTAAATAAAACGGAAACGTCCTTTACTTGTCAAAAAAAATTTTGGTACATTTTACATTTTCATTTTGATCATCTTGGTGAAATTTCACAATTGTTTTCACTGTTTTACTATATTTAATGATTTGTATTTGATAAAACCATTAAATACAAAGTTATTTGTTCATAAAATTAATTTATTTTTGCAAAAAAAAATTTTATTTTTGGAGTTCCTGGAAATGTTCCAGAATGTAAAAAAATTTTGGTTTCAAATTTTTATGATGTTTATATTTTATTTTGGGTTTATTTCATAATTGTTATGATTAAACCGTTATATTTAGCAAATGAAATCAAATCGATCTAATTAATGACCAACAAAATTAGTAGGGACTAATTTTGAGTTCTAAAACAGATTAGTTATTTAGTTTGAATTTAAATGAGATTTAAATTATGATGTTGATTTTTAATGGTTAAAAAATCAATAAATCCCGTAAAATCGAGCTACAATGAGCATTAATATGTTTAGGGCGATTTTGGCATGATTTTTGAAGCAATTTATTTTATTTGTGGTTGAATGAATGAATGTCATTTTTTTAAATAATTTATTGCAAATTTTGTACCTAGTATGACCTAGTTATTTTTAATCGTTATTACCCGTAATGTAATGGAATAATGGTTTGGTTGTAATTTTATTGCGATCTCGTATCGCCGGTTTGTAATAATTAATAATTTCATTTTATAAAATAAATGTATAATAGGATTTTGTATATATGTATATTTGTAATTATTATTATGAAGATCGGTGACTCCCTCAAGACGGTGCCATTTTTGGAAGGCTTTCCAAGTGAATAGGCAAGGGACCAAGGAGTTGGTTTCCGAATTTGTAATTATCTAGTTAATTTTATTAGCTAAGTGGTCATACTAGGATTTTTTTTCGTTGCTTGGTTGCTTGCTTTATTTCCGCTCATGCCAAAATCGTCACACATGCATTTTATTTTCCGTTATTGTCAATTCAACGTTATTTTCAATTCACCGACTTAGTTCACTTATGGGAATTAATAACTAAATTAACAAGATCTCTCACATATTTAAAAAATTGAGATTAGCCTTACCAATTAGTAACACCTATGAATCCCGTGTTCATTAGGGCTACCACGCTCGTGGGTCCCTTTTTACCTCGGGTAACTAGGGTGATACGATCACAAGCTAAAATTGGATTGGACTCAATGAGATAAGCGTTATCTTGGGACTAGGAGATGGATTTAGTTGAAATCCGTCAACCAAGAGTTCTAAGGGTAGAACTAGTCAAGTAATGACTTACCATTTTTTAGATAAAGGTAGCATACGATGACTATTTTTATTTAAAGATGGGTCTTGGAATCATTTATATAATTTAGTGAGAGGTCATTATATAAATGCTAAACTTGTTAAAATGTTTTTCAAGTAAATTAACAATGAATGTTTATATATTTCTTTTTGTTGTAGTTACCATATTCGCACAATGTCAACTTCATCAAACATCGCAACCTTGTGTAAGGACTCATGGTTGAGATCCGTCATGGACAAGTGTGTCCTAAAAGATGACGGTAGTAACTTCGTTGAATGGGAATCAACGATCAAGAGCGCCGCGATATCCGATAATGTGCTTCGCTACTTGGTAGAAGAGCCCCCTACCGAACCCGCGCCAAGATCGTCCGCGGTGGTTCGGGCCGAATATGACCTTTATTTGAAGGTTGCTAATGACGTCAAGAATGTCTTGATTTGGTCAATCTCACCCAAACTAAAACTCCAATTGATATCTCTCGATGCATATGCGATATTCACGAGGATAACGTCGATGTTTTCGCAAGCCCCTCAAATTCTCCAATATGCAGCGGCTACGAAATTCTTTGACACTAAGCTTCAAAGGGGCCAAAACGTTGGCCCACACGTGCTCAAAATGGTTGAGCACGCCGCCACCTTAGAGCATCTAGTGTGCAAAATTCCAAAGCAATTAATGGTGGGTAAAATCCTTCATTCACTCACACCAAAGTTCACCCAATTTAGGGTGAACTATAACATGAATGGCATGGAAAAGCGTTTCCATGAACTCCATCCACTCCTCACCCAAGCGGAGAGGGGCGTGGAGGCTAGTGGGAGTGAACCCAAGGACGTTCTTTCAATGAAATTGAAGAACATAAGCCTTGGGGTGAAAAAGGACAAAGGAAAGGGTAAGACTCTTTTCAAGAAAATAGGCAAGGGAAAGGGCAAGGTCTTTTATAAGCCCAAGCCCAAAGTCAACAAACACGCGGAGGCGGATTGCTATTATTGTAATGGCAAAGGGCATTGGAAACGCAATTGCCCCAAATACTTGAAAGACAAGAAGGACGGTTGTGTGACAACGTCAGGTAAAATTCTTTCATCACTCTATATGATAGATATTAACTTTGCTAGTACATCTTCTTGGGTATTAAATACCGGTTGTGGTTCTCACCTTTGTAATCACGTACAGGGGCTGAAGGACGCGCAAGCACTAGCCAAGAGTGACGTGGACCTACGCATGGGAAATGGAGGAAAGGTAGCTGCAGTTTCCGTGGGCACCTACGTTCTTCTTTTGCTTTATGGTTTAGAGTTGTATTTAAATAATTGCTATTATGTACCAACTCTTACCAAGAACATTATCTCCATTTCCGTGTTAGACATGGAAGGTTTTTCATTTTGTATTAAGAACAATCGTTGTACTTTTTCATTTAATGAAATGGTTTATGGCGAGGCCATTTCTATTGGAGGTATTTGTTCTAGATATTGCAAAATAGGTCTATCATGTAGAAAACAAGAAGCTCAAAACAGGTGAACCTAATCAATCATACCTTTGGCATTGTCATTTAGGGCACATAAATGAACGACGCATAAAGAGACTTCTTTCATCTAAAGTACTCAAACCATTCGATTACGAATCTTATGGTGTATGCGAATCTTGTCCTCTAGGCAAGATGACTCGTGCTCCTTTTACGGGAAAAGGGACACAAGCAAGTGAAGTATTAGGCCTTATACATACGGATGTGTGCGGTCCAATGATTATCCAAGCTAGAGGTGGTTATCACTACTTCATTACTTTTACCGACGACTTGAGTAGATATGGATATGTCTACTTGATGAGGCACAAAAGTGATGCTTTTGAAAAATTCAAAGAATTTCAAAATGAAGTAGAAAACCAATTGAATAAAAAGATTAAAGCCCTACGATCCGATCGTGGTGGTGAATACTTGAACAATGAATTTGATTCACACCTAAAAGATTGTGGTATAGTATCACTATGGACTCCTTCTAGGACACCTCAATTAAATGGTGTGTCGGAAAGGAGAAATCGAACTTTATTAGATATGGTTCGATCTATGATGAGTCTGACAGAGCTTCCTGATTATTTTTGGGGTTTTGCTATCTTATCTGCAATATTTTCACTAAATCGAAGCCCGACTAAAGCGGAAAACAAAACTCCATATGAGATATGGACAGGGAAAGTCCCTTACTTGTCGTTTATGAGAATTTGGGGATGCGAGGCGTTTGTTAAGAATAAGTCTAACGATAAACTCGCACCCAAATCTGACAAATGTCTATTTGTAGGATATCCAAAGGAAACACGTGCTTATTACTTCTACAATAAACATGAGGACAAAGTGTTTGTGTCTCGTGATGCAGTCTTTTTAGAAAATGATTTTATTTCCAAAAGACAGAGTGGGAGAAAATTTGAACTTGATGAAGTCCAAGAGCCACAAACCGAAAAGGACGACGAGGAAAACGTTCCCTCTTCGTCTGAGACGGTCATTATTCCTTTGGAACCTAGGAGGTCGTCAAGCAGAATTAGTCATCAACCTGATAGATACCTTGGTATTATAGAGGAAGGTGATGACTATAATGTGTTACTTTTTGAAAGTAACGAACCTACTACCTACAAAGCAGCCATTTCTAGTCCCGACTCATAGCTATGGCTAGGAGCCATGCAATCCGAAATGGATTCTATGTACGACAATCAAGTATAGGACTTAATTGATTTACCTGAGGAGGTAAGACCTCTTCAGTGTAAGTGGAACTATAAGATCAAAAGTGGCATAGATAAACATAATGATGTTTACAAAGCTAAATTGGTGGCAAAAGGTTTCACCCAAGTTCATGGACTTCACTATGACGAAACCTTCGCCCCAGTCGCCATGCTTCGATCCATAAGGATTATCTTAGCGGTTGCCGCATTTCATAATTATGAGATTTGGCAAATGGATGTCAAAACCGCCTTCTTGAATGGGATTCTAGAAGAGGAAGTGTACATGACACAACCTGAAGGTTTTGTGGATCCATCAAACCCTAAGAAGGTATGCAAACTTAAGAGATCCATCTATGGTCTTAAGCAAGCATCCAGGAGTTGGAATCATCGTTTCGATCATGTAATTAAACAAAATGGTTTCACTCGAAGCGTCGAGGAACCGTGTTTATACATGAAGTTAGTGGGAGTAAAGTAACTTTTCTAGTCTTGTATGTAGATGACATACTACTCATTGGGAATGATATTCCAATGCTCACTTTTGTGAAGGAGTGGCTAGGGATTCATTTCCAAATAAAAGACTTAGGAGAGGCCCAGCGCATCTTAGGTATCCGGATCTTTAGGGATAGATCTAAAAGGATATTAGCATTAAGTCAAGAAACTTATATTGATAAGATTCTTGATCGGTTCAACATGAAAGACTCTAAGATAGGCTTTCTTCCTATGGGAAGTGGGATCACCTTGAGCAAGTCAGAGTACCCTACCAAACCCGAGGAGATTGAACGCATGAAATAGATCCCTTAAGCATCTGTTGTTGGATCAATCATGTATGCTATGATGTGCACTCGTCCCGATGTTGCATATGCTTTGAGCATGACAAGTCGTTACCAAGCAAATCCAGGTGAGAGTCACTGGATAGCCGTAAAGAATATCCTTAAGTACTTGAGAAGGACCAAGGATTCGTTCTTAGTGTTTGGAGGCGAGACTGAGTTACGTGTAAAAGATTACACAGATGCCAGTTTCCAGACATATAGGGATGATATGAAATCCCAATCCGGCTATGTTTATATGATGAATGGAAGAGCTGTTTGCTGGATAAGTTTCAAGCAAAGCGTTACAGCGGATTTTACAACAGAAGCAGAGTACCTTGCAGCGTCTGAAGCTGCAAAGGAAGCAGTGTGGATTAGGCAATTTTTGGAAGGACTAACAGTAGTCCCTACTGCCAAATATCCTATCACGATTTATTGTGATAACAGTGGGGCTATTTTTCAAGCAAAAGAGCCCAAGTCTAGTAACAAGAATGGACATGTACTTAGGAAATATCATGTAATTAGAGATTACGTGGACAGAAAGGAAATTGACATTTGTAAGGTTGGGACAGATGACAACATTGTTGATCCTTTAACCAAGCCTTTATCAAAGGCTAAGCATGATGGTCATGTCGTCACAATGGGATTGAGACGTGTACCATAATTCCTTTAGATTATGTAATATGTAATAATTGAATGTTGTATTAATTATTTCATATATGATAATTGCATTCATTGTTCGAGTTTTATTATAAACTCTTTTATTTAGTTTGACTAAATTTAATACTTTGTTTATCCGAATAAATTGTAAGACAATGTTGGACCCTATTCAAGTGAATAGGACGAACTTAGTATTTTGTCCCTAGTCACGCAATGAGGTGACGTCTCGAAATGACTAGATTGTAAGTCGATCGATGGTTGGTTCAACACCATGGGGTCATGGAGATGACTGGTCGTTTACATAGACAGACTGTATGACACTCTGTCGGACAGTGACATTGTAGAGACCCTTAAATCAATTATTTGATGCCTTGTCGTGGCAGGGTCTTCTATCTTATTCCTATAAGTCGATTCTTTTGACTGGCGACCGTCTATCTGAGTCGGTGCAGTTTCCGATTGGTTTTGGTTGATGTTCTAGGTCGTGCCGTAAAAGGAGGCCGATGGACATCTTCTGGTTCATGGTGATCTGCATCATACAGAGTAGATAAATCAACGGGAATTGTCCACCCACGTTGGGTACAAACATCTTTAGGCCAGTCGAGGAGTAGTTACTGTAAATGCGTGGCCACGCTCGGAAAGAGATCTATGGTAGATTTTTCGGTCAGACAGTTACTCTCCCTATCGAGAAAACCACTCTAGCTATAATCAATCGTAAGTGCGACCTGAAAGACACCTTGCGTTGAGTGGGAGATGTGATAAAGAGACAAGAGAATTGGTGACACACACTTGTGTAAGACAAGTGAGAGATTGTTGGAGTAGGTGTCCTCCACAATAGTGCGCCACATAATAAATCTTATTAAGGAATATAATTGGGATATTTATTGACTATATATATATGATTAGTCAATTGATTAACGTAAATCAATAACGGTTGGCTGACTAGAGTTTGACGTTATTGTCGTATGACGGCGGTGATCAACTGATCCCTTTCGGTCACACCTATAGGATGAAATCCAAATAGTAACTAATTATTTGTACATGATACAGTTGATTAGTCCATTACATATATTTGATATGTACGAGAGTTAATTGTTAGAAATTGAGTTAAGAAGTCAAAATTCAATTAAGCTTATTTTTTAATTATGCGATAATTGACTAATAAATTTATATCTTATTTTAATATGATTAAATAAGATCAAGTTTAGTAATTAATCGTTAGTTTACTAAATTAGTTGAGGTTTTACATATATTTTGAGATAGAGCTAATTAGTTAATTATATTTACAAGGAGTTGTAAAATAAATTAACTAATCTTTGTCGGACCCATTATATATTGATATAATGGTAAAATATCACTTCAAATATTAAGTACATATTATTTATTTATTTGTGTCATATAATTGTTATATGATCAAATTAACACTTAATTATATTAGATAATAAAGCATATGATTAATAAGTATTTGTGGGACAAATATCAAAAAATCAAAATAGACTAAATAAGGCCTCATGTGGCCGGTCAAGTAGTAGTAGTGTAGGTGATGAAGGTTGCTTTTGTTCATGAATCTTACATAACTCATACAATACGAAAGATAAAATAATGTACAAGATGGGATTATTACACCCTCAGACTTAGATGTTTGACGAAACGAGTTAACTAAGTTGTCTTTTAGCGATAGCTCGACTCGATGTAATGAAAGTGCCCTCGAAACAGGAAAATTGATTGATTAAAGTTGATTAATTAGGTTGACTTGGTCAAATTGGTAGGTCAATGCAAAACGAGACAGGTACCCGGAAGGAGATGAGTTTACGTGTTCGTTTGATCAAGCACATAGTTGTCAATAAGCTTAGAGCAAGGTCTTGAATGCAAAGAGATAAGAGAAGGGGCGGAACACTCGCGTGCCTTGAAAGTGTGCACGAACCTCTCCTTATACATGGAGAAATCCAAAGAGTTTTGGAATACAAAATCTACAAAATATTCCGGAAACAGGAAAACAGAGCTGGGAAAGAGGCGCAGCAGGGACTGCGACTCTTGGAAGAGGCACAGCACCTGCTGCGTTACTTTCTGAGTTGTCTCCTACCATAAACAAAAGATTTCCGCGTTTCCTTTTAGGAGTTGCGGTAGATCTCGAATACTCTTCAATAAAATACGGATATATTTTACCAAAAAGGATAAGTTTTGAAATATTAAAATATCTGGAATATTTTTGAGCGTTCAGACTCGGTTTTAAAATACGGTTTATAGAAATGAAGTGGTTTTTGACCCGGACTCCAAAATGACTCTAATGACTGTCAAAATGACTGTATCGGCACGTAGATGATGACCAAGGGGTAGACACAACTGTTTTAGCTATCACTTGACGAAGAACTTATGAGCTGTCATACAACTTTTCGCTGTAACAAACATGTGGCCCAATCATCACTGGGTGGTTGGCGAAAGGTGTAGATTCGAGGTATCTACAAGAATTGGCCTTGTTAGGAACATAACCATGTATTCCTTTTGCGGTTTTGTCAAATTTTGAACAAAGGAGACGGTTACTCTGTTAGGTCGAAAATCGCTCCCAAAACCCCTTTAGGATCGTCCATTTATGATGAAATTTGGTGTTTTGGAACCGTTGTGTAATGGGAAAACTTGTTGTGATGTCGGATTTTTTTTTTGCGACAGCTTCTGCAGAACGCTTTTCTAGGACATAACCGCTATTATAGCGAAATGCTGTCGAATTTTCGACTCAAACCCATGACTAGGCTTTGAACTATACTTGACTTGACCTAGCCTACATGTGTAGTCGGGGTTTGGAAGAAATGGCCAGAGATGACCGGAAACTTCCTTTTAGAGGGGGAAAATGCTTGAAATGTGTTTAAAAAAATGCTTGAAATGGCTTCGGTTTTACAGCCGATATTCCTTCTACGTCGGGGGTAACCCCTATGGATGTAAACCTTGAGCCTTCTTCTTCTCGTGCGGGAGAAGAGGTACCGACTGAGGTGTTTGAGGACGTCGAGGAGGCCGAGGAGATCCCAAGAGGGCCAATGTGGGACGAGGTGGACGCCAGTTTTTGGGTGCACCTGAGTGGGCCGAGAAATGGGATGGTAGACATCTCATTATGGCGGCAGAGAGCCATATGTCTTACAGGACGGCGCGGAGCATGGTAAGTTACTATTCAACGTTTTTTGTATCCATTTTCCATTTCATTTCTTATTTATTAATCATTTTTGTTTTGAATTGACAAGATGATGGGAACATGAGGTCCTTCTCCGGTTACACGACCATGATGGAGGCTTATAAGAGATTGACGGAGGGGGAGAGGGCTCTTGTCGAGGCAGGAGCCTTCGGAGGCTTGATCAGGGCATGGAGGGCGATCAAGGCGAGGAAGATTCGGCTAATCGTATACTTATTCGGGCTTTTCTCGATCGGTACTGGGATACGATCTCGACCTTTCATATGTCTTATGGAGAGGTCGGGGTCACTTTGGAGGATTACTGCATGATTTCGAGCCTGCCGTGCGGAGAGGAGTCTTTGGAGTGGCCGTCGACGGCTACGAGAGTTGACTCGGAGGAGGCGAGGAGTTTCATAGGTTGGAACTTGCCGACAAGGGCAGCTACCATTCCTGGATTGGTTCCGAGCACTTATATAAGGGACTACTTCGCGGGTAGGACTCCGGCGAGAGTGAGGATAGGCGGAGAGATGGCACTTCCTCCTCCTTGTACAGCTAAGTAGAGGGCTCGACTTTGGCTGTGGTGGTTCTTGTCTTTGATTTACTTCGGAGACAAGGGGGAGAGGCTGTCGACAAAGCTTCTTCTCTTTCTGTCTAACTTGAGTAGCCTAGGTCAGTGGTTGTGGGTTACTCCTAGTTTTACGGTCCTCGCCCGATACATGAGGGCCATGGTCATGCCAGAGCTGATAGAGAAGGGGACTTCTCCTGCTATTGTTGGTCATGGGCTCTTGTTTGAGGTATGAACCTTTATCTTTTGCATTTATTTATTGAAGGGTCAATAATCCATTTGATCGAAAGATCGATATTTCATATTGATTGTTGAACGATTATTATCTTGTGTACAGGAGTGGGTGTACTCCTATTTTCCGGGCTTTGCGCCCAAGAGGACGGAGCCGGAGCCGATGGCGTACCCAGTCGTGAGGGACTGGGTGGTGTCTCGTAAGAAGAGCCAGCGTTCTTCTTACGATATCTGTCGGAGGGGCGTGAATGCCATGCCGCTGAATCACGAAATAACCTTTGATTCCTTCTTTTCTATCTTTAGAAATGATCGTAGGAACGACCCTTTCGTTTTTTAGAATTGATCATAGGAATGACCTCCTTGTTTTTTCGTTTTAAAGGGTGCCCAGACCTTTGAGGGACTACCCGTATGCTCCGACTTTCATAGCCGAGGTCCTGCGTCCTAAGAGCTCTATTCGGTTGTTATTGAGGACGCTCATGGAACCCGTGTGGTACATGGGTGAGCGATTGACTCGACAGTGCTCTCGTGACACCTTTATAGTCCTCATCGATCCTCCAGGGTCGATGTTTAGGGAGCCTTTTGACGCTGAGAGAGAGGTTGACTTGGTCGGTGCTAGTGGGGACGCCCTCCTGCTTCTTGGTGAGGACTAATCCGAGTTCGTTCACCAGAGACTGGCGTAATGGCCGATAGTGGTAAGCATTGCTTATTTTGTTTTATTTGAATTTATATGAGAAAATAACGAATGATCGTAAATTTAAAGAGCCATTTGACTTTTGCAGGAGATCGAGGTGGCAGGCGTCGAGCCCCCAGCTTACCCTGAGGTGTTGGAGTACACTGATGCGGCTGGTTTCACGACGACTTTGGATCTCCGTGACTTTAGTGACGCGGTGAACGACGCTGGCCTGGAGGAGTGGCAGCACTTAGTGAGGAGGGTAAGCGCCTCTAATTTTGACTATCTTCCTTTTATTTTCCTTTGCATATGAATACTTTTGACCTTTATTTTCATTTGAATGCAGGTGGCACCGTCTCAGCATGAGGCGTTGTGGAAGGTGGCCAACCGGCTCCGGGCCACAGCCGTCGAGGCGCTCTCAGGTGGTCGGGACCGACCGGTATGAACCTTTCTTTCCCCTTTTTCATTTTATTGTATCTTCTTGTATTTTGAATTGAAATGAGGCATTCCTTCACAGAGAAACTTGGAGCGAGAGATGGCAGAGTCCCGGGAGGAGACGGCTCGTCTACTGAGGGAGCTGGAGGCTAAGGATGCTGAGATAGCCGCTCTCGAGGTGGCCATTGCCATGCTGGGTGGTGACGAGAATTAGTTATCTTTTGTGTTGTTGATTTGTACATCTTTTGACTTGTTTTTGTACATTTTGATTTTGTCTTGGGCGAAAGCCTCAAGTTTTAGATTTCGTTTTGTTTTGGGCCAGAGCCCTCAGTTTGATATACATGCCTCTTTTGAGTGCCTCTGTTGGATGTTTTTTGTTCCTTCAGGTTAATTTAAAAACAGGTTTGGTAGACGACGGGTATTGCCGTCATGCTACCGAAAATTTTATAATACAAATCATGTAATTTACATGTAGCATATTGGTGGCCTAAACTGGCGGAAAATAAAAATGTAATGTGCAAAAGTGCGAGAAAATGACCGGATAGTACGGAGGGCTACCTCTTAAAATACGAAATATTTTAAAGAAATGTAAGTTTATAAAGAAATTTGCAGAAAATGTCCGGAAATGATTCCCTAAAAATTGAAAAGGAAAATGAAAAAAGTGAATAAATGTGCTAGTTTGGCGGCAATGTCGATTTCCGTCTCGAGAAGCGAACTTGACAAGGATTAGGAAATCCAATAATATTGAAATTCAGCGCATTACCGAGTCCTCCTCCTATAGGAATAGGGAGTTATAGTTGGACATAAATTAGGAAAGATCCAAAGTTGGAAATTAGGACAAAGGACCTGGGGAAGAGGCACAGGAAGAGATGCGACTCTTCGAAAGAGCGCACTCATGCTACGTCCGTTCCTAGGTGAGTCTGTCTCTGGTTTAAATTGGGAAAGCGCGAATAGTATAAATATATAGGTCGGGGAAGTTATTATTCAAACAATTCCTTCGTCTATCATACGTCTATCACACAAAATCTCTCTAAAAACAAAAAACTTTCACAACTATGGATGCTTTTGAAAATTGTCTTAAGGAGTGGACTAATGAGTTCACAAATATAGAGAAACATGATATGGCTGCTTTCAATTTAGGATCGATCTTGATCCTAAAATTAGTAAAGGTTGTGTGGCCTTTCTTGGATGCTTGTCTTAAATATTGGGACCCAAATTTGCATGTTTTTTTGCCTTTCCTGGAGGCGATATTTGTCACTTTCCTGAAGAAATAGTTGTCATTGGAGGGTGGGACCCTGAAGATGCACCATCTATACCCCTTATCTCCCAAGGGTATAAGAATAAATTCAGGGACCTCCTAGGATTGACCAAGGCTGAGGTAGATCGTTATGTGACCTTGAAAGGTGTCCGTATGAACAATTTCGTTGATCTGTTCATAAATAGGAAGGACCCTTCTATATCATATGCTACGAGGCGCAGAGCCTTTGGATTTTGCCGTTTGCATTGCTATATCTCGCAAGGCCACGTTGATAAGGATATGAGAGGGGACCCACTTTTCTTAAACCTGGTGGAACAAATGGAGCTGCGCAAGAGCCCATCATGCCATTGTGTAGGAGAGATTATTCTTCGCCTGGATAATAGAAAGGCAAATCTAGTGTTTTCACATCTGGGCAGTTCCATCATCTTGCAAGTAAGAACTCTTTCTTTTCTCTTTCTTTCTTCGTCTTTTTCTTTCTTCTTCTTTTTTTCGTCATTGTTTTTCCTTTTTTTTGTTTCATTTTTTTTTTGTTTCGTTTTTTTTTTTCGTGTGTTTTTTTTTTTGTATTTCGTTTGACGTGTTCTTTTTTTTTGCTGCAGATATGGCTAATGGAACGACTGCAATTGATCGAGCCCCCAGTTAATGTGTCGGGATATCGTGCTCGATCAATTACTATGAGAACCAGGATCTATATGGTGGACTTTTCCTGGATATGCAATTATTGGGAAAATAAGCTGAAGAGTGAAGTTGTTCCCTTGATTCGATGGATTGTGTCATGGTGGCATCTCAGGTCATTCACTAGGGTATCATCTCTAGATTCAACTCGGTCGGTTCGTCTTCCTGGCTTAGAATTTATGGTATTTATATTTCCAGAAAGACTATTGAGGCAAGTGGGCCTTAAACAGAAAATTCCGAGGCTTGATACCGTTCCCCAAACTGTCTTGGCTCATACTGTAGAGTCTTGTCGGGAATGGGCCGCTAGGCGGGTTCAGAGGAACATGTGGTATGTACCTGTTCCAGTTGGCTCATTATGGGTATCTTGCTCTTACTTGCATTGGACAAAGGCTAATACTCCTGAGGAACGTGAGAAACTGAGGAAACACAAGCCTATAGACTATAAAACCCGCGAGACGGCTAAAGAGAAATAAAAGTATCTAACTGAAGGGGAAGAAGAAGCCGGATTCCTAGTTGTTCATCCAGCGAAGAAACCAAGAACTATTCCTGCCGTGAAGATGGTGATGGATAGGAATGGTAAGGCTAGACCGAGAGAGAGAACGTTGGTGATTAGGTCTGAGATAGCACAAGAGCGCCCGGCTCGTGGTCAAGAAAAAAAGATGGACAAGGGTGACAAAGGCAAGGAGAACATGGAAGAATAACCTTAGTCACATTTTATTATTTAGTATTATTATTATTATTATTTTTGAGTTGTAATAAATGACGGGGTTTTTAGAATCCTAGCCTAACTTTTATTTCAGCATTTATTTATGTATGTGGCGTATTATTATTAATAACGAAATAAAGAATAAAAGATCAAGTTTAGTTAAGAAACTGATGGGATTTTCTTTTATTACTCTTGTCGAATTTCAAATGCAAATGCAAATGCAAATGTCCTTCTATTTTACATTTTAAGATAATGACGGGTTGAATCCTGTGAAGGAATCCCTACCTTCATTATAAAAAATAAAATCAAACCCTGCGCGTAGTTCGAAAAAAATGTAAAAGAATAATCGTTCGAAGCAAGAGCTTGTAATGAACTTAGAATTCGGGTCGCATGTGCCTTGCTTACTCCCAAAAGAAGTAAAATTCAATTTATTTGATGACTTGAGGATTATCCAAATGTCAAAATGCAAGAGCATAGTGACATTAAACATCTGGCCAGGGTCGGTTTTATTTTGTGTCGCATGAGCGGCACGTGGGTTGACGCGAGGCGCACTTGATTTTCTTGTTCGACCTATGCTAAGGGTAGTACCGTTTCAATTGGTCTAGGTTGGTAGGGTTAGCGAACGCGTTTCCATCTAAGTCTGTGATTCTTACTGCACCCCTGAGAAAATGGATATGACTAAGAAAGGCTCAGCCCAGTTAGGTTTGAACTTTCCTCGTGGATCAACAGGTAGAAAGACTCTGACTGATTTGAGCACCAAGTCCCTTTCTTTGTTGTTTATGGATTTACCCCGTTTATTAAATGGATCTAACCTCTAAAGACACAAATTGATAGATGACAAAAACCCGCTAATATCGATTATTAGGGATTTAAGTCAAACAAACTAAATAAAGAAAGACTAAAGAAAAGGTTTCAAAACAATTTTGACATACTTTTGACATAAATCTTACATTAGATAAAATACAATACAAAAGATGGGATCAAACACCCTCAGACTTACATGTTGACGAAACGAGATATGAACTAAAGTTATCGAATTAGCGACAACTCGACTTGAATGTAAATAAAGTGCCCTCGTAAGAGGAACAATCTATTAATTAAGTTTGATTATTGTTGAGTTGGTCAAATTGGTAGGTCAATGCAATAACGTGACAGGTACCCAGAAGGATCTAAGCTTACGTGGTCGATTGATCAAGCACGTAGTTGTCAAAATGCTTAGAGCAAGGTCCAGAATGCAAAGAGAGAGAAAGAAGGGGCAGAACACTCGCGTGCCTTTGAAGTGTACACAAACCTCTCCTTATATAAGGAGAAATCCGAAGAGTTATGGAATAACTCCAACACGGAAAGAAATCTAGAAAATATTCCGGAAACAGGTAAAACAAGCTGGGGAAGAGGCGCAACATGCACTGCGACTCTTGGAAGAGGCGCAGCGCCCGCTGCATCGTTTCCCAAGCAATTTCTTACTTTGAAAGAAAGATTTCCGCGTTTCGTTATGGGAATTGCGGTGAATTTCGAATTCTTTTCTAAATAAAATATGAATATATTTTACCGAGAAAGGATGAGTTTTGAAACATTAAAATATCCGAAATATTCTCGAGCTTTCAGACACGGTTTTAAAAGACGGTTTATAAAAAAAGGAAGCGGTTTTTGACCCGGACTCCAAAATTACTTTAATGACTGCCAAAACGAACGTACCGATGCGTAGACGACGACCAAGGGGCAGACACAACTGTTTGAGTTATCACTTGACGATAAATTTAAGAATTATCATAAATCGTTTCGCGTACCAAACATGCAGCTCAATCATCACTGGGTGGTTGGCGAAAGGTGTAGATTCGAGGTATCTACAGAGCCCCCACTTTGACTGAGGCTAGTACAAGGCAAAAGTTAAAGTATAGCCATCAGGTCAATCGAAGATTACAACCTAACGACTATGGCAACGCGAGGCGGTTCAAGGGGTCTGAACCAAGGACATGTCGTCGGAGACATTTTAAAGTATGTCGACTGTCGGGGAGGGTCGTTTAAAGTCCGTTAGACTACGTACGAAAGCTCGCTAGCCAAAAGAAGGAGTCATACTTGAGCATCTTCTAACTTGGTTGCGATATGAGGCTCGCCAGCCGTTGCATAGGGGTGCGTAATGAAGCTTGCCAGCCACTGAAAGGGCGCGTGATGAAGCTTGCTAACCGCTGGGGATAAGGTGCGTGATGAGGCTCGTCAGCCGCTCAGAATTGGCATGTCTCTGTCTTCTAGTGAACTTTGGTTGGAAAAAGGGCACGTGGTGAAGCTTGCCAGCTACTGAAACAGGTGCGTAGTGAGTCTCGCCAGCCATTGAAAGAGAATGCTGTAAAATCTTCTTACGTCTGTCTTCAGGCGGACTCTCGTTGGAATAGAGCGTATGTTACAATCTATCTGTGTCTGTCTTCAGGCGGACTCTTGTTGGGGAAATACATGTTGAGGTTTAATTCAATTGCGGAAAGGGTGTACGTAATGAGGCCCGCCAGCCGTTTAGTGGGCGAGTGATGAAGCTCGCCATATGTTCTATGTGAGAATCTTCTCGCCATTGAAGGGGCATGTTGTGAGAATCTTCCTGCGTCTGTCTTCAGGCGAACTCTCGTTGGAGAAAGATAAATATTAAAAAGGAGTTGGGCCCACAAGCAGCAAACTTGTAGTAACCAAACTCCTAAGTACAGCTCTGCTGGGGCAAGGGCGCAGCAAGAGCTACAATTCCGTTGGGGTTTGTTCAAAATTACTTCAAAAATTGCTATGCATTGCTTGAATTCGCTGAGGATTGCTTGACGTTGCTGAAATCGCTGAGGATTGCTTGACGTGCTGAAACCGCTGGGGATTGCTTGACGTGCTGAAAGTGCTTGAAGTTGCTTGACGTGCTGAAACCGCTGGATATTGCTTGACGTGCTGAAACTGATGGGGATTGCTTGACGTGTTGAAACCGCTGGGGATTGGTTGCTCGGTTGTGGCGAACAACAGCCTGATGATAGAAGGTGGGCTTGTGGATTATATGTCCAAAAATGGGAAGTCCCATGCTGAGATGATAAGAGCGGCATGAGCTGCGATCCTTGGAGGGGTTTCCTTGACTGATTGCGGTAATCATTTGATTTTTATTGTTGTTTGAATTGATCTAAGAAGTGACGAATGGTCTTTAATTGATTAGTCATTTGGTCTGTGTAGGAGATCAAGATAGAAGCGTCGAGCCCCCAGCTTACCTCGCGGTGCTAGAGTACTATTCTAATTTAGGCTATTGCATAGGAATGCACTTGATTTGAATGCAGATGGCACCGTCTTGGCCCGTAGCGTTGTGGAGTGTGGCCAACTGGCTGCGGGTTATGGTCGTCGAGGTGTTTGTAGGCGATGAGGACCGATAGGTATGAACCTCTCGTTCCTTGTTTATTTTGTTGCATTTTAGAGAGAGTCTTGGAGCGCGAGCTAGCAGAGTCTCGGAGGGTAATATCTTGTTTGTTGAGGGAGCTAGAGGACAGAGACACCGAGATTGTTGCTCTCGAGATTCTAGCTAGGATTGGTTATGAGGATTAATTTTCTTGTTTTGTTTGTATATTTTGGATATTTTGGTTTGTTTTTTGCACGTTTTGGATTTTGTGTCGGATGAGAGCCCCAAGTTTTGAATTTTGGACTTTGTTTTGGATTGTGAATTCGGATTTGTTTTCGGGATTTGCCTTTGGCTTTGGCTTTGGCTTTAGCTTTTGCTTTGGCTTTGTCTTTGGCTTGGGCTTTGGCTTTGGGCGAAAGCCCCCAATTTCTGAGTTTTTGTTTTGGGCGAGAGCCCCCAGATTTGGATTTTGACTCTGACTTGGGCGAGAGCCCCCAGTTTGATGTACATGCCTCTTTAGGTTGTATTTGATGGCCCGAGTGTTTATGCTGCCGAATGTTTCTGTCCCTACAAGTTAGTCTTAAAACAAAATAGGTTTGGTAGACGACGGTTTTGCCGTCATGCTGCCGAAAATCACATCACATAAAAATCGCACAAATTACATGTTTGCACGTTGGTGGCCTAAACTTACGCCAAACGAAAAATTGGATTGAAAAACGCGGTTTTGAAAATGTGGAAAGAAAGAGGAGTGAAATGAGTCTCCTGAATAAGTGTGCTCATTTGGCGGCAATGTCGACTTGTATCTCGGACCCGTTGAGGATTGGGAAATCCAAGGTTGAAATCATTGTCTAAGTTGTCTTGGCACTTATTCATGCTCGCTAAGGTGAGAAGCTGGGGATTTAGATGACATGGGGATATCCAAATGTCAAAATGCAAGAGCATAGTGACGTTCAATCTTAACTTGTCCAGAGCCGGTTTTATTTCGTGTCGCACGAGCGGCACGTGGGCTACGCAAGGCGTGTTACTTTGTTTGTTCTTGAGAGTTTGGATGAATCCTGCTATTTTTACACTAACAAGCTCTGACAATTACGCGAAACTAATACTATAGAAACAAAATACTTTTGTGGCCGTATAAGCTTAGTGTACATCTGTCGAATTCTTAGATGCTAAACGAGGGTGATTAGAAATGGAATTGAGTGGGAGGTTCTATGTTGTTAGAAGACACTAGATATCTGTGTTATCTCTCTCACTCACCTAGATGAATGAAAGTATCGTCCCGAAAGGCTTGGAGACAAATTAACTGTGAGTCGATTCGTTTGAAATTTGTGAAAAGATGACTACTTGAGAGGTTTTGTTTTGTTTGTGGTTTTTTGACTGGAGAGATTTTTTTTTGTCTTATCTCGGGCATTTTTGAAAATGCTCGAGACATTTGTTGGGTTATTTTTGGGGATTAACGTCGTCGTTGGACTATATTTGGTTGGAAGTCGTTGTTGGACTGTTTTTATGTGAGAAATATCAGTATATTTCAACATGAAATTTAAGGATTATAACGAAATTATAATATATGAAATACGAGTCATAAACGAAAAGCATAATATAAAACATAGAGATTAGAATCAACCTCCAGTCCTAGCAATATGGCCTAAGATCAAATATCGATATCGATATTCTCCTAATCGTTGCACCCAAGATGTTCCAAGAAATGCCTTTTTCTTGTGCTAGAATGAAATACAAAAATTACTGCCAATTTTTTTTTGTGAAAAGTTGTGATGATAAGAAGTGTAGAGAATGAGTTTATATCAAACTCTTTTTTTTTCTTCCTTTGACCGTCCAAGAGGTAGAGTAAGGGGGGGAGTCTTCCCTCTTTTTCCTCTACATCTTTTTAGGTTGTTAGCTTAGCTTTTTATTTTTAATGTATAAAATGTATATGTATTATTATTGTCATTTATGTGTCACATATTAATAAGTCTATACAACATCATGTAGTCGATTTATTAATACCGGTCTAACATCATTTATTATGACAATATCGAATAATATATAATTTGCTAATTAAATATAACAGTTTATATTTAATTATGAATTAACATTTAATTCGTTTAAGCTTAAATTATTTAATCATATTAAATAATTACATTATATACATCAATTAGATATAACAGTTTATATTCAATTACGAATTAACATTTAATTCGTCTCAGCTAGTATTATTTAATCGTATTGAATAATCGTATCATAATTACATTGACTAACCTTTTAGTCATATACATCGACTAACCTTTTAGTCATATAAGGCATCAATATGATTATCTTTTTCATATAATCATATCTCTTAAACACATCCTTTAGGTGTGACATTTAGGGACCAGTTGATCACCGCCATTAAAATGACAATAACGTCAAACTTCTAGCAAGCCAACCGTTATCGATAAACGTTAATCAACTGATAAGAATACTAAGTATACCATGTGAACCTGTAAGAGATTTTTACACGTTATCACACTAACTGTGGAGGACACTAGCTCCAACAATCTCCCACTTGTCCTTACAAGTGTATGTGCGATAACCGATTCTCATATCCAAAATTTCTCCCACCCAATGTAAAATAATTTGCAAAGTCCGTATTCACAAAGGTCGTATTTTACAAGTGATCTATATCAAGAGTGGTTTTCCCAACTAGAGAGTAACCTAACTGATATGCGAATCATTATTCGAGCATGGCCATGCATTTCAGTTACAACTCCTCGAGTGGCCCTGAGAAATAACAAAACCTGATAAAGGTTGGATATTTTCTTCAACTCGAATCCTGCAGATATAAGCACAGTATGAAATAACCCAGTAAAACTCTGCTTAGCCTCCTGTTACGGTCGACCATGAGAAAGAAACCAAAGTCACCCAAAAACTGCCTTATCTCAAGAGACAGTCGATAGTCAAAAGAATCGACTCTAGGAACACTATGGACGTCCAATCCACGACCTGGCACCGAATGTTCTTACACATTTAGGACTCCATAACGTTGTCACGATGTCCTACGAGGTATCTTTATAACTCGCATCTGTGATCGATCAGTCAACCGTTTGACTTATGGCTCGTTGAACCCACCATCAATCAACTTCACAATATAATTGTCAGAGTTATCAGCTCATGTGGGCGATTACGGACCAAAACAAATATAATGTAATTCAGTTCACTTTGTGGCGTTCAATGTTGTCGTACAATCCACATGAATAGTATATGAAAAAGATACATTTATCTAATCCATGTAAACAGCTACTACAACTCAGGAACACGTTTAATTCCCATGGAAATAACGTGCTCTTCATGCTTATCATATTTGAACGGTTTAGCGAGAGGGTCCGCGATGTTGTCATCCGAAGCAATCTTGTCTATCACTATCTTCTTTTGCTCCACGTAATCTCGGATCATGTGAGCCTTCCGATGTACACGTCTAGACTTGTTGTTAGACTTAGGCTCCTTAGCTTGGAAGATGGCACCTCTATTATCACAATAGATGGTGATTGGGTCATTCGAACTAGGAACTACGGTTAGTCCTTGTAAGAACAGACGCATCCATATAGCCTCCTTTGCAGCTTCCGAAGCGGCATAGTACTCGGACTCATTTGTAGAATCTTCTATAACACTCTGTTTGGAACTTTTCCAACTGACCGCAGCGCCATTAAGAGTAAAGACAAATACAAACTGAGATTTCGAGTCATATCGATCCGTTTGGAAGCTAGCATCCGCGTAACCGATTGCGCATAGCTTAGTATCTCCTCCATAAGTCAATACCCAATTCTTAGTCCTTCGTAAGTACTTAAGGATGTTTTTAACAACCATCCAGTGTGTTTCACCTGGATTGCCTTGGTAGCGACTCGTCATACTCAATGCATATGCCACGTCTGGACGTGTGCATATCATGGCATACATGATCGATCCTATGGCTGATGCATAAGGAACACGACTCATGCGCTCGATTTCTTCCGATGTCTTGGGTGCTTGAGTTTTACTCAAATGCATCCCAGAAGTCATTGGAAGGTACCCCTTCTTGGAGTTGGTCATGCTGAACCTTTCAAGAATCTTATCTATATAAGACTCCTGACTGAGTGATAACATCCGTCGTGATCTATCTCTATAGATACGGATCTCCAATATGCGTTGTGCCTCACCCAGATCTTTCATCTGGAAATGGTTCTTTAACCATACTTTTACCAAAGATAAGAGAGGAATGTCATTCCCAATCAAGAGTATGTCATCGACATACAATATCAAGAAGGCAATCTTACTCCCACTCAACTTGACATACAAGCATGGTTCCTTGACCGATCGAGTGAAACCATTCTCTTTTATCACCTGGTCGAAACGTTGATTCCAACTCCGAGAAGCTTGCTTAAGTCCATAAATGGAACGCTTAACCCTGCACACTTTCTTAGGATTTTTAGGATCAATTAAACCTTCGGGTTGTACCATGTACAATTCCTCCTCCAAATAACCGTTTTAGAAGGCGGTTTTCACATCCATCTGCCAAATTTCATAGTCATGAAAAGCGGCAATCGATAAGATTATCCGAATGGAGCGCAGCATAACTACGGGTGCAAAGATTTCATCATAATGCAATCCTTGCACTTGAATGAAACATTTTGCCACTAGTCGTGCCTTATAGGTGTCTGGTTGTCCTTCTACAGAATGCTTTATCTTATAAAGCCATTTGCACTGAAGAGGTCGTACCTTATCAGGCAAATCAACAAGATCCCATACGTCATTCTCATACATGGAGTCCATCTCGGAATGCATGGCTTCAAGTCATAGCTTAGAGTCGGAACAGGTCATGGCACCTTTATAGGTAGCGGGTTCGTTACTCTCTAGGAGCAAAATGTCATCTCTATCATTCTCCTCAACCATACCAATGTATCTGTCTGGAGGAATGGAGACTCTACCCAACCTCCTAGGTTCCTGAGGAATATTAACCGTAGCAGAAGTTGAAGGAACATCTTCCTCCATCGGTTGCTCGGTTTTTAGTTCTTTAATCTCCGACAGATTGAAGGTTCTATTACTTGACTTGTTCTCGAGAAACGCTTTCTCTAAGAACTTCGCACTAGCCGCAACAAAATCTCGATGTTCGGTAGGCGAATAGAAGTAATGACCAAACATTCCTTTTGGATAACCAATAAAGTATGTCTTGACCGATCGCGGGCCGAGCTTATCCTCGTGTTTCCACTTGACATAAGCCTCGCAGCCCCAAACCCGAATAAAGGACAAGTTAAGGACCGTTCCCTTCCATAACTCATATGGAGTCTTGTCTAAAGCTTTAGACGGACTTTGGTTAAGTATAAGAGCAACTGACAAAAGAGCAAAACCCCATAGTGAATCAGGTACTACCGTGTGACTCATCATGGATCGAACCATATCAAGTAATGTTCGATTTCTCCGTTCTGACACACCGTTTAATTGAGGTGTTCCAAGTGGAGTTAACTGTAATACTATGCCACAGTCTTTAAAGTGTTGATCAAACTCATTTGAAAGATATTCGCCACCACGATCTGATCGAAGTGCTTTAATCTTTCTTTCCAGTTGGTTCTCAACCTTATTCTGGAATTCCTTGAACTTTTCAAAGGACTCACTTTTATGCTTCATTAAGTAGACATATCCGTATCTACTCAAATCATCCGGTAAAGTGATAAAATATCTATAGCCGTCTCTTGCGTTGATTGACATAGGTCCACATATATCAGTATGTATGAGTCCTAATAGGTCATTTGCATGCATTCCAACACCTTTGAAGGAAATTCGAGTCATTTTGCCGATAAGACATGATTCACACGTGCCAAATGATTCGTAATCAAATGGAGAGATAGTCCCATTCTCAATGAGCTTCTTTACACGTTTTTCATTTATGTGTCCCATACGACAGTGCCATAGATAAGTTTGATCTTTGTCACCAACCTTTACTTTCTTATTATTCACATGTAATATGTCTGTGGTTTGATCTAAGATATAAATGTCATTCATGGAAACTGCTTTGCCATAAACCATTTCATTCAAAGAGAAAATACAGCTATTGTCTTTAATTGAAAATGAAAAACCGTCTTTATCAAGTACGGAAACAGAAATAATGTTCTTAGATAAACTGGGTACATAGTAACAGTTAGATAAATACAACTCAAATCCACTCGGGAGTTGGATTACATATGTTCCCATTGAGACTGCAGCAACTCTTGCTCCATTCCCAACTCGCAGGTCCACATCACCCTTTGCGATAGGTGTGATGTTTTTTAGGCCCTGCAAATGATTACAGAGATGAGAACCACAACCTGTATCAAGTACCCAAGTTCCGAAACTTGCATGGTTAATCTCAATCATATGAATATAAGATGACATACCAACAGGAGTGACGCGGCCTGCTTTTATGTCCTCACAGTACACGGGACAGTTCCTCCTCCAATGCCCAGTCTTGTGGCAATGGTGGCACTCAATGTCACTGTCTATGCTCTTTGCCTTGCCTTGTGAGCTACTAGTCTCACCAGGCCCACTCTTACCCTTTCATGACTTCTTAAACTTTGGCTTCCCTACATTTAGGTCGACGTGAGCCTTGCCCTTACCTTTGTTCTTGTTGGAAATCATGAGAACATATTGCTTCATGCTCCCACTCAATTTCAGATCCTTCTCGGTCTGTACGAGAAGTGAGTGTAGCTCGTGAGGACTTTTCCTCATGCCATTCATGTAGTAATTTGCCCTGAAAAGGGCAAAACCATCATGAAGCGAACGAAGCATACGGTCAATGACTATGCTCTCACTGATTTTGCAATCAAGTGCCACCAGTTTCTCGACATTCTCAATCATATCAAGAATGTGTGGGCTAACCGGTTGGCCCTTCTAGAGTTTCGCCTCAAAGAAGCGACAGGTATGCTCATAAGTAACGATTCTCGGTGCTTTTGAGAATTCGTTAGTGAGCGTGGTGAAAATCTTATTTGCACCTTGGGCAATGAAGCGTCTTTGCAAATTGGTTTCCATTGCAAAGATGAGTACGTTCTTTATCGCACCCGCTTCCATAACGAAGTCACTATAAGCAAGTGACTCGTTAGCTCTCGCATTGGGGCCTGGGTTTGGCGGTATTGGCTCAGTCAAGTACTTGAGCTTGCCGTCAGCAATGGCTGCATTCCGTAATGCCGTCTCCCAGTCCGCAAAGTTGGACCCGTCATTCTTCAGTCGCGTGGACTGATTCATGTGATCCATGAAAGTTTTAAGCCAGGACTCGCGTGCGAGTGTAGCACTTGGCATAGGGACATCATTATGGCCAGCCATTTGTTATAAGCAGTATTATCAATATAAAACGAATTCTACACTGCGAAAAAGAAGAAAAAACATAATAAGCATACTCATCGATATGAATTAAGTCTAGTGCAAAACTTGTTTAATGCGAAGACTCAAGCATTTATACAATTGACCTCCCTCAAGAATTATATAAATGATCCCAAGACTCAATTATCTATAAATTGATAAGCCAACCTCTTGGCTAATTCTACCTTTAGAATTCTTGGTCGATACTCAATTATCTTTAGTCCATCATAATCACGAGAAACTCTTCGGATTATAATGTTGAGGTAAAATAAGTCAACACATACTACTTACCCAACGTAGAAGGGGTCATACGGAGAGTAAGGTCAAATATGCCTACCGACGAAGAAGGCATTCATAGCAGTTTGGCCTATAAAGACTAGTCTCAATTTTAGGTTTTAGAGGAAGATCCCATCAACTTTTTTTTAATTCATTTTAAGTGAACGAATATCTAGCATGCGAGAATGAATAAACTAAGATGATGGCTTAAAATTTGTGTGACATCTTTATGTCCATGATAACTAACATCCAAACTATATAAGTCAATTTTCATGCATTTTTAGTAGGTGGTTTGGTTTAGGCGGAATATGATGCAATAACTATCATGTGAAGAAATGCAACAAGAACGAAAAATACGTAAAATAACAAAGTCCTAGTGTGGTCTATCTACCAAAATGAACAAAATACAACTTTGGAATCCATCCATAATTTGACCCGAAAAGCTTGTCTTGATGTTCCATATCGGTATATTTCAACATGAAATTTAAGGATTATAACGAAATTATAATATATGAAATACGAGTCATAAACGAAAAGCATAATATAAAACATAGAGATTAGAATCAACCTCCAGTCCTAGCAATATGGCCTAAGAATAAATATCGAGATCGATATTCTCCTAATCGTTGCACCCAAGATGTTCCAAGAAATGCCTTTTTCTTGTGCTAGAATGAAATACAAAAATTACTGCCAATTTTTTTTTGTGAAAAGTTGTGATGATAAGAAGTGTAGAGAAAGAGTTTATATCAAACTCTTTTTTTTCTTCCTTTGACCGTCCAAGAGGTAGAGTAAGGGGGGGAGTCTTCCCTCTTTTTCCTCTACATCATTTTAGGTTGTTAGCTTAGCTTTTTATTTTTAATGTATAAAATGTATATGTATTATTATTGTCATTTATGTTGTCACATATTAATAAGTCTATACAACATCTTGTAGTCGATTTATTAATACCGGTCTAACATCATTTATTATGACAATATCGAATAATATATAATTTGCTAATTAAATATAACAGTTTATATTTAATTACGAATTAACATTTAATTCGTTTAAGCTTACATTATTTAATCGTATTGAATAATTACATTATATACATCAATTAGATATAACAGTTTATATTCAATTACGAATTAACATTTAATTCGTCTCGGCTAGTATTATTTAATCGTATTAAATAATCGTATCATCATTACATTGACTAACCTTTTAGTCATATACATCGACTAACCTTTTAGTCATATAAGGCATCAATATTATTATATTTTTCATCTAATCATATCTCTTAAACACATCCTTTAGGTGTGACTTTTAGGGAGCAGTTTATCACCGCCATTAAAAGGACAATAACGTCAAACTTCTAGCAAGCCAACCGTTATCGATAAACGTTAATCAACTGATAAGAATACTAAGTATACCCTGTGAACCTGTAAGAGATTTATACACGTTATCACACTAACTGTGGAGGACACTAGCTCCAACATTTTATGTGTAAGTCGTTGTTGCACTGTTTTTTGCATTGTTTTTTTTTGTGTGTGTTTTGATTTGTTCGACTTTTGTTTGTCTTGTCTCGTGAAATATGGAATATTTGAGACTTCTGTGTTAGGGTTGTTGGGATTTTTTTTTTGTTTGGTTTGAATTTGTGCACTAAAGAATTGTTCTGATACTCAGGTGGGGGTATCTAAATGTTTGGCATAGGATGCAGTTTCTGGTAGTCATATAGTATCTGACAAATCGGGTAGAGACACGGTGATCAAGGAATTTTCACACCACAAGATATGGACAAGGTGATAAATGTACACCCTCGTTAAGGCTTATTTTAAGAGGTCGAGTATAGGCTTGGTCTTGACTCGTTTCGAGACGAAGGAGCGCAACTAGGATTTGATCATTACCATTTGGCTCGGGTTGATGAACACTTGCTTGACTGGTTCCAGAAATCTTGGAAACTGTGCAAGAGTCCAACGACGAATCAAAACGCGATCGACCAATCTTGCACACCTACTCGAAAAGACTCAATTTGTGAAGTAGGAGTGTGCCACTGTGTCTAAGTGAGTTTTGAAAATGGCTGGTTTGGAAATGTTTCTCCTAGACAACTGTAGTGTGGTTGTAGGAGTGTTGACTCAAAGTGGAAAAATTATTTTGACTAGACACTCGGATAGAGTTTCGACTCATTTTGCGCTACTTTAGGCCACCTTTGAAAATGCTTTACAGTTTTAAAAGGATTTTGGTTTTGAAAATTTTGTCATGGTTTATTTACAAAGATGGTGATCACGTAAGGGTTATAAACATTTAAACATGCAGAATAATGGCATGCTGAGTGCATTTAAAAGGGTTTTGGCTTACAAAGTGGGTTACCATACCAAGCAATAAAACCCAGGGTATGTGGAGAGGTTCGCGCCAAACATGAGTAAGGCCGGTTCCTAGTCAATTCGCCCGAGTAGTGAAAGCCCTTGGTGCTAACATGAGTACACACCCCGGTATGATTGACGCCAATCGTTATCCATCCTTAGGCCCAGATAAGAATTTGGACCGTCTAGACAGGACGATTGGTCGAAAGGGTTGGGTTAGGCCTAGGAAGGCCAAATAAAACGACCTAGGAAGGTCGAGTAATGAAAACCGACAACTGTCTCATACATACTATTCCCTAACCTCGATCAAGTTTCACCATGGGTAACACGTAAGTGTATTTTCCCCAGCGTAGTCTCCAAACTGTGATACACGGGTTTCGCGATCATTTTCAAAACTGTGGTGCACATGGAACCACGGGTGGAGAAACGAGGGACAAGCGTGAAAACACGCATTTTTGGAGTCGCGACCAACGTTTGTGGGCAGTTGGAACCGTTCGAATACTTTATGTCATGTCAAGACACAAACAAATGACATGAACACTAAGAACTCGTTACCCTTAGCATTCTATGTCTAGAATGACTCTCGTGGATGCCAATGAACACGGATGTTCACGGAGATCTGGAGTAATGGGTGAGGGTACGTATTAGGAAGTTATTTTGATCGAACACCTAATTCAGCGCGCCTCGACAGGGACCTCTACTAATGATTAGGGAAACTCTTCTGTTATCGATATGTTGTCGCTTATATGCATGATATGCAACATCCGCGTTTTAATCCTAACATGTGAACTTAGACTAGTCGGTTGAACATGTAATTTAGCATTTAATTACGTCGAAGTAGGATTTAGATTGAATTGCATGTGAGAAGACAAGTAGTTAAATCATATAATGAATAAATAGAACTGTGACAACCCTCGCGAATGCGGAAATGTAAAACATACAAGCATGTGAAATAATATGCGGAATTACGGTATTTTAAAAACCTTTAAACATGCAAGATATATATAACACGAGGTGTGTCAAAATGTTACAAACTAACTACGGAAATACAACAAAGAGACGAGGTCTCTTAAAATGTTAGCAAAGAACAAGTGTTTAACAAAACTAGCTACTATCGTCTAGAGGTGAAACTTCCAGGGACAACGCCCGCTAGCACACACCCCAACCCCAAACATCATATCCAAAAGTCATCCAAGCAAGCAACCTGTTCATTCATGAAAAACATGAACGCCAACGTCAGTGGGGAGTACTCCGGGTTCGCCCAGCCATATCACCTTTCACTTACCATATAAGGAAATACAAAGTAAAAATCCTGCTATATAGATATCCATGTGAGTTAACGATAAGAATAGATCGGCAATCCCAATATAATGATTAAGATCATATGGAAATCAAATCCGAACCATCATGTTTCTTCAAAGACTCGGGAAAGACACTCTTAGGCAATCGAATACGCTCACTAGGGCATGCATCTCACCGTTAGCGGTATAAGATTGATAAGATTGAGACTCGACAGACAAACCACGTCAAGTCATGCGATGATCACATTAAATCCAACATATTATCATCCATTCACGAACCAAGACCATGACGGTGTCCAATCATGCAATGACCATGAACAAGATCATGAAATCACGAATTCAAAGACGACACAAGACGACAACTCTCACGGTAAATGAAACGCACTAGCATCGTGTACATGGCAAGTATGATTAACAGGCATCCACGGGATAAAGCATTCCCCTGAACTCATACACGATGCTACATTTCGTATATGTAGACTAATTTCCTCCTGGTAGCACGACGATAATAAATATCCGGTCCTAGTCTAAACCTGGCCAGGATCTCGGAATATAACGTGTTCCGATTCGACATGCGATAACATTTCGCATCCAAGACTCGGTCTTACAATATATATGCCGAGTACCCCAAATTCGTTAGATCAATTCACGAAAGAGGCGGAAAAGAGCTCAAGCCTCATAACAAGCGGTACGCTACATGCAAATAACACCACCTCGCAAGTACACACCATTTGACGGCCGGGTCGATCAACGCAAAGCGTTCAACTCCCAACAACGTCGTCGTATGCCCACTAACACATGCATTTAAGCAGTAGGATACCTCTCCGTTCCGACATTCCAGCCTTACGAACGGGAAGGTAGCCAAGGGAATGAGAGTACAAAGCACAAGACAAAATAGTGCTCAAACCGTATCATTTGTAAAAACCGACTCAAAGTGGGACATAGCAAAAACCGTCACAAAACATGTGATACAAGCGAATGAAATATCATATATCCAAAACATGAATATTATAAGACTCTACGTAAAATTATACGATAAACGAATCATGCGAACTATTATAAATTACGAGTTTTAGAAGTCAAAGGAAAAGATCACAGCCGTGTTCCAGGCCGGTCACTGGACAGGCGGCCGGTGGGCCGGCTCAGAGCACAAGGCAAAAACCAAAAATCATAGAAAACAAGGTAATGTGTTCCAGGCCGGTCAAGAGGGAGGCGGCCGGTACCCCGGCTCAGAGCACAACACTAACAAACACAAAAATCACAAGTTTGGAAACTATCAAAACAAGGGTCTACTTCAAATGGTCATAACTAGAGTTCTAGATATGGGAATGCAGAAATTCCAAGTCGAGGTGATAGCTTATCCTCTTACGGTTCCAACGAGTGGTCACAAGCCCAAAACAAGCAAGTAACGAAGGAGATATGATCATTCTACGAAAAAGGGTCGGTGCAGTGAAATCCCAGCCGGGCACTGAACCGGCTGCCGGTCCTTCGGCCAGGAGCACCCTTCTACCCGAGAACCACAACCACCATTTCTATCATTTTCAATTCTCCTAATTCACTTCTAATAATTATCAACAATCAATATTTATTATCAACAATCATCAAATAACCACAATCATAAATCATAACATGATTCCTAAGCTTCTAATCGTATTCTAAATACGATTTCTAACATATAAAGCATGCAAAACACGTAAATGATACCGAGTAACCCTTCACCGTTACCTTTACGCGTCTTTAATCGATTACTAAGCCTTCCTAGTAGTCTCCACCTACAATTAGGCAATATAAGATGAATATACTTCACCTTGAGAAAGACGGATAATTTAAAAAGCGAGAAAGACGGTAATTTTATTACCAATACGGATAGAGGAAGCTAAGAGGGGAAGAATAAGACGAACTTACGTGAATTCCGTCAAAGAACGAATGAGCTACGATGATTCAAAGATCGAAAAGATTATGGAGGCAAGGGTTTTTGGTTTGCTTAGTGATGAAGAAAAGTGTTGGTGTTTGTGTTGAATGATATAGGTTAAGGAGTATGAGGGAGTATAAGTAAAGGGTGAGTCGGAAAAGTCAACGTCGACTTAGGAGTCAAGAAAAGTCAAAGACGACTCAAAAGTCAAGAAAAGTCAAAGACGACTCAAAAGTCAAGAAAAGTCAAAGACGACTTAAAAGTCAAGAAAAGTCAAAGACGACTTAAAAGTCAAGATTCTCATGGAATCTCGCGGAAATTCCAAATACGAACTCGGAAATTCTAAATTCGACTCGAAACTTTAAATTCTAAATTAAAACTTAAATTTGCTAAAAAGGTTTCGTAAAATATTTCTACTAGAAAAATAGGGTACATTTCCGGGTGTTACAATCACCCTTCCTTTTAAAAAGTTTCGTCCTCGAAACTTGAGAGTAGAAAACAAAATTATCAAGGACAAGATTCGGTTTTCAAAATTAATATGAAAACTTTTATAAGCGAAAACATTTATGAAATGATGTTCTTCTCGAAAGCGTTTTAAGGAAATTTT